>SCLG01000009.1:394843-406257 GCA_004367875.1 Oikopleura albicans | reverse complement strand
GATGTTTTCGGTCAATTTTTCGGCCGGATTTGTTTTTATTGTTTATACTTTGACTGGAAATTACCGGTTTTTCCGGTTCCGAACAAAAACAATCCGACGGAGAAGTTACCTGCGACCATTGTTTCATATGGCGTAATACCCATCCCTGTATCTCCCTTAATATTTACAGCACATTCAATTGAATTTTAACTTCCTTGAAAACTACGTAAACGATGATAAACTAATATATTAGGCTAAAACGCCCAACTTCCGATTAACAAAACGGGCGGAAAGTCGGAAAGCATTCCAGGAAATGCAAGAGTCTAAGGCGTTGGAGCAAGCAGAAAAAGACAAGGTTATTGAAGACGAGAAAAACCTTCAAAATGAGGAGGAAATAAAGGTATATCTACAGTGAACTATATTCCATTTGCTATAGATACCTTCTCATATTGAAAAACGACATTTATATTAATATAGACAGTTTTTTACTGCAATGTATGTGATAAATTATTTACTCGTTACTCATTTATTAGAAGGATAAAGTCAGCAAAAAATCCGGATATTAGGGGCCTAATCTTAAATACTTATCGAATATACCGTGCGTAACAGCTGCAACTGTCATGCTGTAAATCATGTTCGGATCACTTTGACGCAATTTTCACATCATNTACAGTGAACTATATTCCATGGAATTCCATTTGCTATAGATACCTTCTCATATTGAAAAACGACATTTATATTAATATAGACAGTTTTTTACTGCAATGTATGTGATAAATTATTTACTCGTTACTCATTTATTAGAAGGATCAAGTCAGCAAAAAATACGGATATTAGGGGCCTATTCTTAAATACTTATCGAGTATACCGTGCGTAACAGCTGCAACTGTCATGCTGTAAATCATGTTCGGATCACTTTGACGCAATTTTCACATCATCGAGACAGTCAAACGGTAAAAGTCCTGATATAAATCAACGTTCGCTTTTAATGACACTTAAGTGACTTTTTAGCACGAAAGAAACATTTTTTCTTAAATGATGTAATCTAGCTGTATAAGGTAAAGTCAGATTTACCTTGTAGCCGACACGCCTTATATTTCGTAATCCGAAGTTCGAATTACATTTAGGAGGCACAAAAAATGCCATTTTTGGCACAAAATGATAATTTCATTTAAACTACAAGGGCTCTGGTTATAAGTTAATTAAGGTCAAGTCAGTTTTTTTTGGGCTTGACCTTATAACCACACTCCCTGTAAATATTTCTACAAAAAATTTGTCTCTTAAAACAGTACCAAATGGTACTTTGCATTTTAGGCCGGATTATATTAAACCTTTCTCTATTTATATCTAAATAATATTTTAGGAGAATCGAGCGGCAACGGTTCACAAGCCCCAGGGTATCCGGAAATATAAACCGGTGCCACAACGGGCTCAAATACAAGGCACTATAGCTTTGACGCCCAATTTCAAAACTGCCCGACGAAACCGAAATCAGGAAGAATAGGTTCGTCAAAGCTTCACTAAATGTAAAAAATCACTGCTACCACTTGATCATTCCACAATAATAAATTTCATCTTATAAATATCATATTAGTATATTTATGTATTTGCAGCAGGCAGATGTACTACAGTTATATGCAGAAACACCAAGAAAAACGTTTTTGACGGTATATATAATAACCAGATGCTAATAGTGACATCCAGTGGTCTCGCCTTCAAATTTTCACAGAATAGTACTCACAGATAACAAAAGTCAAAAAGTTTTATATGAATTGGTGACAATACTTTAAGGCGCTGGACTTTAAATTTGTTTGGTGTGAAATAACTTTGCAGGGCTGTGGTTCATCTTTAGCTCTCTGGGAGAGTAATGTGCAAATTTCCACAAAACGCCCAAAATCGAACGAAAATGCTAGTAACCCGGGCTTAATTGAAAATCGCTTAAACACGGGTCTAGTCAAATGCTCTCGAAAAATATAAAACAGAACTGATTTTATTTTGTAAAAATTCCAGCTTAGTATGGCCGAAAAGGTGTTTTGTGCTAATTTACACGTACCCAACGGATTATATGTCACGTTGGACCCTTACGAGTTAAGATATGCTTTAGCAACTGTGAAGGGGATAAAAAATATAAGTCGCAACTTTCTGGATCAGATATATTAGTATATATATCATATATATCTAGCTATAGGCTGTAGCTTTTTATTTTACAATTCAGACCCATTGTTTTTTAGAAATCCAGGCCTAGGAAAGTGAAAATAATTATTATAGCAAAGATTCTGCTGTCCGACAAATTTAATAAGACACTAAAAGAGTCTTGGTGTGCGAGTTGTTAATGGGGGTGGGTGTTTAGAAGGTCTGTCATTATATTTGTAAGCGTTATAAGGTCAAGTCAGTTTTTTCAACATGGCTTTTTGTTAGACGAAAATATTTTAACTAGTTTATTTTAACTAGTTTAAGCCACAGGAGTTAAATTTTGACTGGCTAAGACTGGTATGTTCAAACCGATGCCAAATTGGGTCATTTTTTGACCTTTAACTTCAAAAATGACATGTTTACACCCTCGTACACCCTCTGAAATTACTCCCATTGCTTTTTTAGGTCAAAATTGACCTATGTAGAAAAAAGCAGCCTATCGCGCGATTTTTGTGTTTTTCGGTTTGAACATGCCAGCTAAGATCAACCTGGCGATAGGAGTGTTTATTTCTTTCTGGAGTAACTCTTAAGATATTAGAAATATTTTACGAAGGTATTTTTATACAGATAAAAACAAACAAGTCTTATATAAAATAACGTTATAAAATTTCCGACAAATGAAGAAGTCGGATTAATATTGAGTTAAAAACGGAAAGAAGTCAGTTGGCTCGTTGGTCTAGGGGTATGATACTCGCTTAGGGTGCGAGTGGTCCCGGGTTCAAATCCCGGACGAGCCCGACCTTTTTATGCTCAATTTTGATTTTTAA
The DNA here is from genome assembly GCA_004367875.1 of Oikopleura albicans. Classification (NCBI taxonomy): domain Eukaryota; kingdom Metazoa; phylum Chordata; class Appendicularia; order Copelata; family Oikopleuridae; genus Oikopleura; species Oikopleura albicans. The sequence goes on along the minus strand of SCLG01000009.1, from coordinate 403,318 downwards.
TGTTGACAGACTGTAGTTTATTTAACTAAACAGTGTTTAGTAAACACTTGTACAATGTACATGTATACAGTCCTTACTTCCAATACGGACGTTTTTGATACGGCCGTTCATCTCGCTTTTTTTCGAGAACGGAAAACGGCCGTAATGGGAGTAAGGACTGTATCAGGGCTCATCAAAATGGTTTGGTTTAGCTGGGGTAACAATTTAGCAGTAAAAATTTCATTATGGACAACGGGTCAACAATCTTGTTGCTGTTTACTCAACGTAAATTGATTGTCATAGGTGTCAAACGAATCTCTTATAAAAAAACATTAATTTGATTTTTTTTGTTTTGGGACAAAAACGATGGTAAAACTATTTTTATCGTCATCATTGATTTTTAATGTTGCATATTGCAGTTTCATCCTTAATGAACCGCCGAGGAGAAATGTGTTATTAATTATTGCCGACGATTTACGGCCAATGATAGGGTCATTCGGAGACGCGATTGCCAAGACTAGGGTTTCAGGCAAAGATAATGTTTTACTAAATTCGGGGTTAAATTTCAGGCGGCTGACTGAACACCCTAGCCAAGACTCCGAACATTGATGCCTTGGCCAAATCGGGATTTAAATTTACAAATGCACACGCGCAGGTTTGAATTTTTCACCCGAGTCCGAAAAAATATAACGATTTTGAGTCATGCCGTTATTTTGTAACCATTTTGAGTGTAACGACTTTGAGGTAGGGACTGTATAAATATAAACGTGACAATATTATCGTGTCAAAAAATCTGACAGAAAAAAAAACATTTGATTAAAATTTAACCAGCAAAATGAGCTGTACTGTATATCTAGCAAGCGGTTTGTGGGCCTTCACGGACGTCCTTCTTGACATCCCGCCGTCCCGACACAACAAGACTTTACGATTTCAATACGTACTGGAGAACCGATTCTGGCAATTTTAGTACTATGCCTGAGTATTTCAAAGCGCATGGTTACAATGCTTACTCGTTTGGAAAAATTTTTCATCCGGGAAAAGTGTCAAATGGCTCGGCCGATTTTCCGTATTCCTGGAGTCAAAAGCCTTACTTTCCACCAGCCGAAAAAGTTGAAAATGATCCAACTTGCAGAAATTTACTAAATACTACTGATAAAGTTAGAGTTAAAAAATGAAAAAAATGTAATAAATTACACACTTAAAGATTTTAATAGAAAAATTAAAATCATAAAATAACAAATTGTAATTATAATTATTATAAAATTAAAATTAAAAAAAAATGTGTTTGAACAAAAATTTTAACACAAGTATAAAATAAATGTTTTAAATACATTAGTAAATGTATATAAATAAAAACGGAAAAAAGAAAATCGTTTTAAAAATCGTAAATTTAAATAGGTGAACAAATCATGAAATACTGATACTAGTTTTACGAAACATAACTCCGGAATTTAGCCCTTTACGCCAACATTGTTTGTCCCGTCGTCGTGAAAGACCTTCCAGCACAGACTTTACCGGATTTTCAAACATTGGATGCAGCTAAGTCGAAGTTGGAAGCTATTAATAATGAGCCATTCTTTATGGCTGTTGGCTTTCACAAACCTCATATACCGTTAAGAACAGGGTTATATACCAAGTATATATTATCGTATTTTGAACCATGGTCTATGAACCACAAGTGACCACAAACGGTCAAAACGACCAGTTTCAACATATGGTACTCACCGTAAAAGTTAAGGACGTATTTGAGAAAACGAAAAAATCTAACCCAAGTTTAGAATGCCAGTTGATTTCATGAAAATTTACGAAAATGTTACTTTTCCAATTAATGGGGGAAATTTGAAATATCCAAGTGTTGCTTATGAGCCATGGTCTGATCAGGAGTTCGAAATACTGTTGATCTCTAGCAATTTCTTTTTAATCATAATTTTTTTTTTCAAAATTTTGATTATGAGTATTGTACCATGTTTTATCGAAAGTAAATTCGAACTCTAGTCTGATCTTCGAAAACGAGACGATATAAAAAGTTTCAACTTGAAGTTTCCGTACGAACAAATACCAATGAGCTACAAACAAGAAATTCTCCGCGCCTATTATGCATCCGTTTCCTTTATTTAGGGGTGACATAGTTTGAAAAATTGAGAGCAAATTTAGTTTATATTATTATTTTTTATTATGCTTATTTATTATGCTGTTGAAACGGAATAATAACGTGAAAAAAATAAGACGGTAGTGTGATCTTTTGTCCAAATTTTTTTAATAAGGTGAAAACATTTATAATTATAGAAATATTAAATTAAATTCAACTTCATGGTATTTTAGTTGTATTTTTTTATAAAAAAACTATTCGCGTGGAAATAGTTAACCCCCTTAACGATCATCACACTTGTCGCTGATTGGTTTGCCTCTGAACGTAGGTTTTATACCTCCTTATTTTCAATGCGTTAGTACAATTTTGNTTATGCATCCGTTTCCTTTATTTAGGGGTGACATAGTTTGAAAAATTAAGAGCAAATTTAGTTTATATTATTATTTTTTGTTATCTACTTATTTATTATGCTGTTGAAACGGAATAATAACGTGAAAAAATAAGACGGTAGTGTGATCTTTTGTCCAAATTTTTTTAATAAGGTGAAAACATTTATAATTATAGAAATATTAAATTAAATTCAACTTCATGGTATTTTAGTTGTATTTTTTTTATAAAAAAACTATTCGCGTGGAAATAGTTAACCCCCTTAACGATCATCACACTTGTCGCTGATTGGTTTGCCTCTGAACGTAGGTTTTATACCTCCTTATTTTCAATGCGTTAGTACAATTTTGACTGTTAGGGGGATTTAATTCGGCTACTGCACCATTTTTTTGTTAATTATAATTATAATTCGTTCATAGTACACTTTCGTAATTTAACCGAAATTGTAAAAAAAATATAAAATATAACATAATTGTTATCTCTTCGCATAGTGATTCGTTGGTTGGATCGTTGCTTGAAACGCTGAAAAAGACTCACTTGGACAAAAACACTGTAATTGCATTATTGGGGGATCATGGCTGGACACTTGGCTTGGGGTATTTCGATTGATTGGCCTTTTTTTAATTTTGTAATTATATACTGTCCGGTTGTACCAAACTGACAATACGATTTCATATAATTACAGTAACGTTTCGCTTACGCTACGAATACTAAAAAAGGCAGATTTATCTAGCACAAATTTCTAGTTAAGCGGTTTCAATCAGAGATATAAAAGTTCTGTTTTTTCGCAGATCTTGAGAACTTCAAAACGAGAACGCCAATAGAACAAAAGAACGCAAGAACACCGTTCTGGGCCATTTTCCTATCAGGAGACAGAACAGAACAGTCATTTAGAACGTTCCGTTCTGCTCTGAAAATAAGAACAAAACTTTCACATCTCTGGTTTCAATTGTTACGCTTTATAATAAAGGATTTACTGCTCAGTTAACCGATCATTTTTAGGACCATTAAATTGTTTCGGTCAGAATAAAATAAATTAATCTGGATTATCCCAATTAAAGAGAACATCAAATGTTCGCTAAATATTCAAACTTTGATAGCGCAACACGTGAGTAAATTGCGTACATATTTGTTGTTGCGCCGTAATAGGGCTACTAGTTCTTTTCGGTAATACTACAACATGTTTTATTAAAACTAAAAGTTTCAGTCCTACAAATTATAGCCTATAAATCATAGCCTATGATTTATAGGCTATAATGTATAGGCTATATAAATGGCGAAAACGTTTCTATTACGGTAAAATAGGATTCAATAAAATATGATTTAGGAACTCCGCTTATCATATCATCGCCGAATGTGTTGCCGAACACGTATGAAGTGCCAGTTGAATTGGTTGATATTTTCCCAACATTAGTCGATTTGGCGGGCCTGCCTTTATTAGAAACCTGTCCAAAGAATTTACTTGAATCCAGAAAAACTAAGGCCAGTTTTATCTCACAATATTTGTGTTCCACAACTTGAAATTTTTTTTTATTATTTGGTCTTGATTTTTTTTTGCTTGAATTCGTACTTTTAAATGGAAAGTTCGTCAGAAACGCGGCATAGCTATATGAGAAAAAATAAACAAAAAATGTACATCGGGTTGCCGAGTAGGGGTATTTTCATAAAAAAATTTTGTCGCCAAGTACACTCCAAACAAGTACACCCCTAACCAGTACATCGCCTAATAAATTATCTTACCACCAAGTTATCTTACCAAGATTGGGTTATCTGACCACTTTACAAGCCAAGACGTATCGAGGTTTCCAATTATTTTACGAAACGCCCTGACCAGTTATCTAACCAAAGTGTACTTCGTATTGAGTAAAAACGCATAGTTTTGTACTGAGGGACAAACATTAACCGAAATTGACAACAATGGCGATTACTTTTCCATCAGCCAATACGGACGTCCAACTATCGAGCCTTCGGAAAATACAGATTTACCCGATCGCAAAGATATTAAATTCATGGGATACAACATAAAAACACCAATGTACAGTTACGTAGCTTGGTTTGATTTCGACCCGCAACACAATCAACCCGTCAATATCACCAAACCTATTGCTGAACAATTGTATGACATGCAAAGATTCGGATATTTTCTTACATTTTCATTTTTTTCTAATAACCTAAAATTCACATGCAAATAGAAGAGCCCAACCATGGTGAATTTTGAGGCTTATTTTTTACTTCAAATTTTTACTACAGTCTGTATACCAGTACAGTCCTCACTCTCAATACGGACGATTGCTTCCAATACGGACGATTTTTGTGGAAAAATGTTGCTAAAACAGTGGAAAATAGACACTTTATGAAAATTCACTCCAATACGGACGCTATTTTCGAGAATCAAAAACGCCCGTATCGAAAGTAAGGACTGTAATATATACGTCATATAACACAAAATATCCTAAATGAAGGGATAGTGCTGAAAATTATGATCTATCCGGATATACTGCCTATCAGAATGTCACAAGCAGACTTTACAAGATATTGATTTCAGAAATTGTCAGACTTTGACGAAAAACACTCCGCGGAATTCCGACCCTAATATTCATGTTGCTGCGTTTTCTAAATACCTATTTTTGTATTATTTCATTTACTCTGATTAAAAAGCTACGCAAAAGCTAGGTATTTAAACCACAGCTATTCCTTTATTTCTGGAAAAAAATCTCAAGATTAATATAATTTATAAAATCCAAACATTAACAGAACTCACCGCGGTGCACCGGTGACTAACGAAGTTGGAATTTCTCCAAATGAATCGGTTCATCCACCGCTTCTGTAAATAAATGTGTTCTGGCCGAAAATTGTATTATGTTTATTTTGTGTGCATCCGTCAAAAAATGAAATGCAATTGACAAATTTTCTGGTAAAGTTTTGTAATTTATTTTTCTTCCAGAAAAATAGTATTCAAGCGAGCTTCACAAATGTTAGCAATTTTGTTTTGTACAGTTAATAAGTTAATGTATTGGTTAGGTTCCCGACAAAACTTGTGAATACCAACACCTAGGGTAAATATATGGCTGAACCCGTCAGCATGTTTGTGCAAACGTTGAGGAACTTGCCCCTAGGCGTTATGGTTAACCAATTGGCAATAAATCAAACGATATGAACTAGTAGTCATTTTATTTTTTGTGTACAAAAACATGCGCGTGTAACTGTCCGCGTATCCTCTATTCCCTCGAAGGAAGATGGCGAGTCAAAAAAAAAATACAAAGGAAACGGACCGTACGCGATCTAGAAACATAAGCGGACAGTTACTTCTAGTTTACACACAAAAAATATTATGAGATAAAAGCAGAAAGTTCATAACGCCTCTAATAAATTGATAAATAAGTCAGGTCACATCAGTCAAATGAGGCACTTGAATGGTTGCTTAATCGTTCTGTATTAATTTCGGTCATTGACATTTGATAATTTAAGTGACCACTACTATCGAACCGCGACAATTCACTGCGCATGTCTTGTGACTGTCGGCCCGTTAGATTGGCCCGGGAGTTGGTCTTCATTTTTGTCATAGATTCGGCCCCTATTTCGGCGACAGAACGTGACAGTTGCTTGCACCGGTTTTGAACGTCTGTTACTTCATTTTCACAACGCGATTGCCGCCCATGGATTCGATCATAAGCGATTCCTTGACGTCGCAACTCGTCCGCATGCTAAAAATAGACCATTACGTAACCGAGGTAAAATGTACAGTTTGTAAGGTCATTATTTAGGTACAATGCAATTTGTATTAGTACAGTTTTAAACTGTCTATTTTTCACAATTTGGGTGATTTTTCCCAGTCGTCTTTATTGGGAGTGGGAACCGTAGAGTCTTTTGTTTTTATTTGAATTGGAAATAACAAATGATATTTACCTAGCTACAATATTATGTTGACCCTTTTTAAAAGCAAATCAGTTTTTGGTCGATATTTCTATGCCCATAATTCCCCATTACAGATTAAGTATGGGCTCTACTGATACAAAGTTTCGATAACTATTTCAGGCCACGGAATCTTGAGTTTTTGTGAACATAAACGATATCTGTGTCATGTAAAAATAATAATGTATGGCCCGTAAATAAATTATTTCGCATACCTGTTTAATCTCAGTGCGCATATTAATGCGATCGTCAGAAATTTCGTCCCGAATATCCGCAATTGACTGTATGACGGCCTCACTGACAACCCGAATCTAATTTTCATATGTAAAATTTTTGGACAAAAAAATAAAGTAACTGACCTTATTTTCCGCCTCCTTAATTTGACTTTGAGTACGATTAGAGTCGACCGTACGGCGACTTGCCTCCTTCATCTTTTCCCGCTCTAGATCGGCCTTATGCTGGGCAAAGTCCTTCTCCAAATCGGCGTAATTATTTTCGACGTCGTTGAACTCTTTTGTGACTCGTTTTCGTTCAACGCGCATTTGGTCCTTCATGTTCAACAATTCCGACTTGGACTGCTTCTCGAGAGATGCCGTTCGATGCGCAATATCCAGCCGGAGACTTTTCCACATTTCTTGAATTTGATTCCGCAATTTAAATGATTCTTGCATATTTGGCGGTCTTGAGCCTTCTAAAAATTTGAAATTAAACTACGCTAAAGTTAAGAGGGGAGTAGCAATCTGTTAAAATCGTGTTTCTAAACTCCTGCCTTAATAGAAGAAACTATATTTTTTCAACAACAAATGTAGCATTAGAGTACAAAAATTCCCGACTTTCTCCAAAACACGAATGCAATAATTTTAATTTACTTCATCAAAAATGACCCCTCGCCGAAAAAGTTCTCAAAAATAGGTTCCATAAAAATATTTTCCCATTATTTCAAATAATACCTTCAAGAACCATTGGCAGACGGTCAAATGAGCTTCTGACCTCTGACTGGGTATTTGTAGCTTCGGCCAATAATTTAACTTTCTCTAACTCTCCCAGAATTTCATCTTCCGCGTCTGACAGTCGCTGCAGGAGCTCATTGTGTATTTTCTTCAGTTTACTTCGATTTTCGTCATTTTCCTGCTTCAATTTTCGCGCCTCGTTGACACTTTGTTGTTGTGTTTTGTTGAGCAGTGCAAGTCTGGCGTCGAGCTCATTTCGGACGCTTTTTTCGACTTCATCAACGCGTTCGAGGAGGCCAATGGCGCCGGCACTTCCGCCTTCTAGGGCCTGAATTCGACGCTGCATGAGATCGATGCGCTCTTCATCAAACGATTTGCGTTGTTGAACGTCTTTTACGTCCGATTGAATTTCATCGAGCTGCTTGGCAAACTCGGCCTCCATGCTGATATTGGTAGCCGAGTTCCCCACTGATTTGATAAATTTATTCTCGCCGTCTGAATTTGAATCCTCAGAAGTAGAAATCTTGCGTTTTTCGCCCGCCACTTTTTTCAGAGTTCGTAATTTTATCAAATCTTTTCTAAAATTTAGCTTTGCCCGGTATAAAATGGCTTATGCTTCACCTAAATAGTATAAACAATTGGCCTTTTAGCCAATTAATAGCCTTGCTGGCGGTGCGGAATCGTACCTTAAAACGTTAATTGTACCGTTATTGGAAGAATGTGTATATTTAGTTGTGCCCAATAAAGAATTTAAATAAAAAGTTTAAAAGTTTAGTAGTTTCGCGGAAAAACATTATGAAATATCATGTGAGGTTGGATACCCCGTAGTTGATTGGATTTAAAATTAAGTTTAAAGAACAGTTAAGAACGCTGACTTTAATATTACGCATTTCATCTGCAATCTTTTCCAGTTCTTTCTGTAGTTTTTTGTTTTCTTCTTGGGCGATTTGTTTTGCCTTTGTCGCTGTAATCCCATCAATACTCACTTTTAACTCATTTTCGAGCTCCTCCTCGACGATGTCGAGTCGAGCCACAATTTCTCGATTTTCCTTCCGCAGACCTTCGCAACGGGCCTGCAAGTATTCGATTTTTTCATCGTAGATTTCAGCGCTAACATCGAAAAATGCGGGTGGAATGCAGGGTGTTGAAATGCTCTGC
>SCLG01000009.1:382866-393022 GCA_004367875.1 Oikopleura albicans | reverse complement strand
ACTACTAGTAGTAAGATACCAATCATTAAACACTTATTCTGAACCCTGGCTTCAACTGTTCACTATTATTTTGTTCATCCCTTCTCGAGCATGCAACTTCGTCTTCTAAACGCGCCAACCGTTCCCGAATCAGCCGCAGCAACCCCTCGTGATCATTCTTCGGTGGCTCGGGTCGCTTCAGTAAGGGGTCAATTTTTTCATCTATAATTTTTTTCACTTCACTTTCCGTAATGCCAACGTGCTTCTCAAACGGCTTCATGATTTTTGGTGTTGACGCTGGTTTACTATCGGATTCGGTTATTGGTTTGCTTTCCGATTCGGTTAGGTTGCTCGTGTCATCAACGAGCGTTGACTCCGATTTCGGCTCTTCGGTTGTTTCGCTCACTGACGTCGCGTTATCAGTCGCCAACGCCGCCGATATCGTTTCCGTTAGGGAAGCATCAGTATCCTTCATAATTTCGATTTGAGATGCAAGACGCGATACACTTAAAACAATTTTATCAGTGGCCTCTTTTTGAGTATTGTTCTATTCAAAAATATCTCCACAAGTCCTTTTTTGCGGAAAAAAGACTAAAATCCACTTCGAACGAGTCATTTGGTTTCGCTCGCAAATTCTTACAATTATAACAAAAAAGCTTGACATATCCAACATGTTAAAGGTATGGAAAGTAGTTTGGTCTTTCCAATGTTTTCAGAACGTTGCTAACTCGGTAGGAGACGTTACTTAGTAGTTAACTTTATTTAAAACTTTTCGTGTTTAATAGAAAATAAAGCTTTTCGTGTCTAATAGAAAGTAAAGCTCACTCTACAATGTCTGTGTTTAAAATATTCAGTGTTAAAAATACATGGTGCAAATTTTACCTATGTTGTAGTGTGGCAATGTCTTCTAAGGCGGCTGCCGAGATGCCGTGGGTCTGAATAGCTTTAATCTTTTCGTCGACATATTCGCGGTCGGTGGCGCGCCCACTGTCAACACTGTTTTCGATATCTTCGGCAAAAACTTCAAGTTTGTTTTCAATCGACTTAATGTCACGTTTCTCAGCATCGCTCACGTCCAAGAGTTGCTGTTTCAAATTTTCCATATCCTCGGTTAACATTTCGAGGAGGGTAATTTTAGCAAACTTTTCCGACTCATCAATCCAATAGTTTTTAAATGTGTCCAGTTTGTCTTCAAACTCCTTCATGTCGCTTTTTGTGATCGAATTCGTTGTTGGTCGACTACTCGGAATAACTTCTAGAATTTGGGTAAAAAATTATTGGTTGAGTTTCATAGTGAAGTTCAGGCCCTGAACACAGCACAGTGTGCTGAGCAGACTACCCTAAAAACTCGAGTTATCTCCTTTTGTCGTGTTAAGAATTAATGTGTCACGTTAAGGTTTAGTCACCATTAAAAATAACTTATAATTTTTTTTAGAAATTTTGAATATAACCAATTCATTAAGATTACGTTTTCGCGTGGTTTTAACTTAAGGTCTTATTTTTGGTGAACGCCAAACAATGATAAAAATATATCGAGTTTTGTACCCTGTCTAAAACAGGAGCCACAGTTTTTTTCTGTTCATGTTTTCGCTTCTTCTGGAAATCCTCGGATAACCTTCGTATTTTTTCATCCATTGGCTTCACAAATTCAACTTTCATGTTCTCAATATCGAGCGCAAGACGTCTGACTTCGGCCCGCTGAGCGGATGTATTCAAGGATTTTTTAATGTCAAGAAGATCACGCCCAATAATCTCCGACACTTTGGCTTTTAATGAGCCCAGCTCACTCCAATATCGGGCAATATCAGATCGTTTCGTTTTCATGGAAGTCGAGCTTTTGATAGAGTTCGACGAAGAATTTTTTGGGGAAATGACAATTAATCGAAAATTTATTACAAATTTAAGACCAATTTCTAAACTTTATGTACATTTATTTTTAGATACGCCTACGCACCATACCGTTATGCTTCACTTTCTTCAAATCTGTCTTTCTATCCTATAATGATGCATTTATCGGCATAGTAAGTCATAACTTATGACTCATAAGTAAAAAAATATATCTAAGGTCCGATAAAGGGAAATGCTAGACATAAAAATAAAAAATCAATCTGGAACCCCAGGCTTTCATCATCTTCCTTTTCATCCATAGCAATCACATCCGAGTCTAGTCCCGAATCGGAGTGGGTTTGGGATTCAATTAGCGTTATCCTTTCGTCGGTTTCGCCATGGCGTCTCGTCATTTGCTCTTCGAGATTCGACAGGTGGCGCCAGATTCGGTCAGTTCCACGATCGGATTTTTCAGCCAGTTCGCGCTCGATGCGCTTGAGTCGACCATCGAGCGTTTCATTGTCGACGCCGCTCGTAATTTGCGTTTGAAGTTTGTTGATAGCGTTGGCCAACGCACCCGGTACCGAAGGATCTTCCGTTGTGTCACCATCATGAAGTTGAACATTTATATTTTTCATGGTTTCCTCGATTTTGGTTAAGGAGCGCCAAAGTCGCTGATTTTCGTCGCTTAGAATTTCAACTTCACGCATAAACTCAGTTTGGCCAATTGATGGGGTATTATTTAGGATACCTTCTCAGGCTTCGAAATCAATCGAATTGTACAAAGTAAAATTGACTTAAGATTAGGTATGCGGCATACCGTATGTCTGGATATGACGATATTATTAACTTATTTTCGACTTTTATCTACTGCTTCTAAATTTTGAAGCTTCATTGTTCGACACTTAAGCATACTTAAGCATACTACCTGGACAAAAAATCTAATATGATGTTTTTATTTGTTTAAATTCTCCAAAATACGTTTTTTGTTTAATAATTGTTTTCACCCGATAACTGTCCGGTAAAATGTACCGGGTAACTGCCGGTTTTAGTTGAGTACACGCTACATTACTGGTTTTGGCTAGATCTTGAGTAAATAAGAGACACAGATTACCAATCTGAACTCAGTTTAGCTAACCGATATTTTTTGAAAAAAAATATGATTTCAAGCCTCGCCTTGTTTTTCTAATTTGGCAATTTTTGAAATAATAGCATCAATTTCGGTTTTTGACATAACAAGGTCGGTAGACTCGGGCGTTGTCCTTTGTGTATCATCGTCGGGATTATCAGTAGAAACAATCACCTCGACAGGTGACTTTGGTTGATTTTTTGGTTTCAAGGCTCGAAGTTCTTCCCGAATGGCTCGAATCTTGTTTTGTGATTCATGACGCACGTTGTCCAGTCGATTTCGATCTGCCTCGACTTCGGTGCGAAGCGCTGAAACCGAATTTTCAAGCTCGACCACGTTTTCGTTCAACTTTGAGAGGCCAGGTGAAATAACCGAACTAGGAACCGGACGATTATCGAGCTGTGTTTTGAGCGAATCATGTTTTTCTTCCAGTTGGTTAATTTGTTTTCGGAGTGTAGTTATGTCAGTCGGATTTGGACCTAGTTTAATGTCTTTTAATTATGCACCAAGAAAGGTCGACCCTGATCAAATAATTAAGCATTCGAAAGCAAATCAAATGTCACCGTTACTATAGCTAAATTATAGAATTTCTTAACGAGATAGTTTGTAATATGGTTTTGTCGAAAAAACTACATGCCATCTTATGAGTAATAGGATATGATTCATAGCCTATGATAGGCTATGAACGTTCAACATTTTTTTTATCGGGGTTGTTCGAGCCGGTATTCAAATCAAATTAAAGATTCCAATGGCCTCAAATTGAATTTATACCCCTAGAGGTCTAAAATCTCCCTAAAAATATTTTTTGTATAAATTTACCAATTGAGACGGTTCGTCCTGGAGCATTTATGCCTGTTGTCACATTTTTCTCCACTGCCGAAACGCGTTTTTCAAGTTCTTTTTCCTCTTTTGCTGATTTGTGCATGTCAGTGCGGAATGATTCGAGGTCTTTTTGAAAAGACTGGTTAAACTGGTTGAGTCGTTGATCTTGATCCTGTTGTTGTTCGTCCAAAATCCGTGCCTTTTCTTGTAATGATCCAATCGTTATCCGTAAGTCCTCGGCAACATTTGGTACGTCAATTGTTAAATCGGCGGCACCGGGCAAATTTCCATCTTTTTTGCCCAGTTTTGCGGAGTCGACAAGAACACCCAGCCGCCGGAGCTCGTTATTAGTTTTGCGGTCGGCGAGGGATCGAGAGGTTTGTGATTGGTCAACGACTTCTTCTAGGTTTTTCATTCGTCGTTCCACCGATTCATAAAGTCGAGCTGTACCGTGGATGTTTATTTGTCTATAATACCAAGTTTTATCAAGAAACTAACCGAAAAAAAGTTTTCCGGAGAAAACGTTCATTGACAAAAAAAAATTAACGAATCTGTAGTCAATCCACTATAATTTATCAAAAGCGTTTTTTGAAGAAATTCTTTCAAAAACATTACCCGCAATTTTCGAACAAAAATAATTTTTCTTCCGTTTCGGAATTTTTTATTCGAAGAACAACAACCACAGAACCAATTTTTAATGAATCCGACAAATCAATATTGGGAAAATCTAAATAAAAGCAGAAGTGTTCGGAAAACTTGGTAAAACGCCCAATAGAGCCCATTTAACGTTTTAAGTTCATAATATGAAAACATTTTTCCATTACTTTTTAATACTGCGATTTTTCGAAATATTATCTTTACGAAATAATTGTTGCAACTAAACAATAATTTAGAAAAAATCATGAAGCAACCACTGAGGTTGTGCTCTACGACGTCGTTTTAAAATAAGTTGCAATCTAACATTCCAATAGATAAATATTTGGAAATGTGTGGTCTAGACAATGTGGAGATCCTCGTAAAATAAAAGTATTTAAGATTTTTTTGTTAATCTTGAATTATGTGCACCAAAAAGGTTTAAAATCGTAAAAATTAACAAAACAAGCTGCGGCAAAATATGAATTTCTATAATTCCATAACAATAAAATGCCTAATTAAAACAATTAAAGATTCCAATTTCTAAATAAAAAAGTTAAATAAACTCGGTGATAAGGCCAAGTTTTCATGCGGAACAACCAGTATACCGTATGTCCGCGCTGTAATATGTTTAAAGGCTATTTAATAATCTTCATACCATATTTAAAGCGGTCGAGTATCATTGCGAGAGTTAAAGCCCGGTCACACAGTTTATTGTCCGCGTAACACCTTAATTGTCTTGCGCCGCGTTCACATAGCAACGGGAAAAAAACAAATAATAATTTCTTCCTTTTTTGTTACGCGGACAATTAACCTAATTTTTATTATATTATTTCCAAAAAAAACACCCAACTTCATTCGATGTTAATTCATCGACCACGTCCACCATAATCGTTTGTATTGTGTCTTCAATAACTTTTTGGTCAACTTTATTCGTTTCCTGACTTGAAAGCGACTTTTCAACTTTTTTCCGTTCTTTTTTAATATCTTTTCGAGTTTCGGCTAATGAGTTTTCAACTTTTATTAATCGTTTTTCCATATTACCGTCAAGTTTTACTAGTGAATGTTCGAAATTATACGTAACATTATTTTTTACATTAAAGTAAACAAAAATTTTGACCACGTTTTTGAAAAATATTTAGTGTCAAAGTTTTTTATTGCATTTATTTAAGATTATTTTAGTTTTTTTTTAACTTCGAACGCATTTTATAAACCCACAATTTTGTCAACTCAAACATCAACCTACGCATTTATAACAACCAGGGCATTTTTGTTCATAAAAACTTTAAGTATTACTTTACTAATAATTACACAACATTGTTACGTAGTTATGGTTGGGCGAACGTAACAATGTTGTGAGAACGTGACACTTTGACATCCACAAAGATATTATCAAACATTAAAAAATCATAACCGTCTTTAATTTCGAACTTTGAACCTGAATCGGTCGGATTTAGCGCGTCATCATGGACTTGATCAATTTTTTCCTCCATATTTTGACGGTGCTTGGCTTCCCTTTGTACTTGTCGTCCAAGTTCGGCAAAACATTGGTCAACTTCTTTGACCAGTTGATCAAAACTTCGCTTTTTGACATAGTCCGGGTTGCTTGTTGACGATTTACCCCCTGATGTACCAGACGGGCCCATATGAGCCATTTTATCCAGTAAAGCATCGTTCCGTTTTCGCTCGGTTTTTAATTCTTTTTGTAATATTTTAATTTCATCTTGCATATTTTCCACTTTTTCGTCCAAATAACTGAAAACAAGTATGACTTTATTTTATAAAAAAAATTAAATTTTATCAAAAACATTTGCGATAATAAAAAGCGGCACCGCGTTTTTTTGAAAAAAAAATTCTTTTGGGAAAAAGTTCAATTTTTTTTCCAAGCAAACGTCATTTGGAGAAAATATTATTAAGAAAATTAAAATTTATCAAAAAATTCAAAAATTCGAACGACGGGGGTTTTGAGGGAAAACGTTTTTTGTTTCGAAAAAGTAAACAAACATATATGCGTAACATAATTTGATTTTACTGGTATTTTCATGAAAAAATACACATATAATTTCTTATGTTATTTGTGCACTAATTAAAAAAACAAAAACATCTTTACTCTTGTAAGACAATTTTGTCTTAAACAATAAATCCTTCCTATTTCGGTATCTTATCGCGACATAGTAACGTTTATCCGAAATGTTCGTGAACGCGCATGTGTAGGTTGTCATTTATAGTAATGGAACGAAAAAAAGTTGTAGAAATGCCCACATACCAAATTTACGTATCAAGATTTGAAACCCAAACGAAAAAAAAGAAAAGTCTCAAAATTCGCTTCTTTTTTGTTAAAATTCGACGCCTGGCCGCATTCTACCCAAGACATAAATATCACTAAACCAAACATCAAAGCACTTTGTAAGTGCATTCTTTTTCGCCAAAAACGGAGATATATTTATCAAAAAAGGCAACAAGAAAAAAAAAGTATCTTACGTTTTCATTGTGCTTGACATCTCATCGGCAGCCATCATGATATATTTCCGTAATTCGGCAAGGGTGACATAACCCTTGCCCGACGTGCCCGAATGTTCGTCATTTTCGGGCATGATCTCTATGTGCAGTTTTGGGCCCGAATGATCCCCAAAGTCAAGTTCGGTCCGAAGCTCGTTTAACTCATTTTGTAATCGCTCCGTGAACTAAAGTTTTAGCAAATTTTAGCAAATTTTTGGATTAGAAAAAAATGATGAAAAAAAAACACAACAAACGTGTGGTATAGTAACAAATCCCTATCGGAGAAACATAAATGGACCAATAAGAGTTATGAAACCCTAAAAAATAGCACCAATGGATCAACATACCAGAGGAGGTTGAAATGGCCATGCCCCAAGGCCAGGACCCAATTTTATTTAATTTTTTGGCGTGTACTGAAAAAAAAAAATCACACGCCCCACCAGGTTAATTCTGGGAATATTCAATTGTCAATTCCGTAAACAAAAACCCACACAAAATATACAGAAAAACAGAAATCTCTTGAATTATAAAAACTTCTTAAGCATTTTTATTTAAGTCGCTCTTGAATTGGACAAAATTTTCTCTCAAAATATAGTTTTTTCTTTAATTTTGTTTGGCGGCGTGAAGCGAGATATATATTTTTGGTGTCAAAATAGTAATAAGTTGCTGGAAAATAGAAAGGCGGAAAAAACAGCGAGAAATAACAAATGTCTAGGTACTGAATTCGAACGTGGAATCAGTAGGTGGCGAACAAGAGAAGCTTAACCTTGACTAATATTCACTTTTTTACATAATCGTCTTAGAGTAGATTATCCATTGCGGTGGACGATAAATCAGAACATAATCGTAGAAACACAAAAAAGCTGCGAATTTTAACGGATTTTTTTATCAAGTGGATTAACTACTATGTGAGCCATTCCATTTCGACTATACGTTTCAAACGCACGTTACAGATGCCAGGTACTGATTGTATAAATTGGCCGAAATTTTATCGTAATATTTGGCCAAAATCCGTTACGATAACGGCAAAAGCGTTTCGATAGAAGTTCCACAACTGTTTTTTATTTTTGTTTAAATTGATTGATGCAATTTGACTTGAAAATGATGAATTTTTACAGTAAAAAACCTAAAGATCAGCGTCAAAAAATGCTATCTAGTGACTAGAAGTGAGCCGTTTCAATTATTTGCTTAACCTGTTTACACGTAAAAACATGAATATCCCCATCTGGAAAACACGAAAGAAAAACGCCGGAAATTCAAGTGAGACGCTGACAATAACAAATAAAACAATAATTTATTTTTAACGCAAATATTTGTAATTTTAAAGTTTGTTTACAATTCCTTATTTTGAAATATACAGTATTATAAAAAAACATTTAGTATTCGACGAAAAATTGTAGAAAAACAATTTATTGACGCCAAATGGAGTTGCTAAACTTGATGAGTTTTCAACTGAACCTGATTGGTCCGTTTCCGAGTGACAAACCAGAAACGGGCCAATAAGCACCTCTTTGGTAAAAATTTCTGCAAAATGATGTCTTATTTAATTTTTTAGACTCCTAGTTAGTTGATATACCTGCCATGTACTGCCCACTTCTTGATTTTTAAATAAGAAAAAAAATTCAAAGTAATAATCTTTCAATGATTATTAAATTTCTTATTTTAATTAATCTGATCGTAATTTACAGTTGCTAGAATGCGCTATGTTTTCTTTTTTTTTATTTAGGGTTCATGAGGTTTAAGTCAATTGGCATTATATTTAAACTGATAACATTTCGTATTTGATTTACTGAGCCGTTGCCATGGACTGTTATGTTTTTTTTATATTCGTAACAAATCTGTTCATAAGTATAATTGATATTTTCAAAACCGCCAACCGCGTCGTATTCCCGCGAAATGAATGTCTGTTAACAGCGCATCCATTTTAGGGGGGATTAGCTAGACTCGCTGTTGTAACCCCGGTTAGGGGCTGCTTTGTCATTGGGTTGATTAAAAGCTTGTTGGTAGCCCTATTTTACGGGGCTTTGATTTTGAATTGTTTACGCACACTTTGAGTTTCTGTAAACAAAGAAAATTCGTGTTATTTGGCCCCAACTTGGTCCCCCTACTCGGTCCCCAACTTGCGCACCAACTCGGGCTCCCAAGTTACCATATAATACCTTGAAACCTTTAATTTGAATACAAATTCAAGGGAAATGATACTATTATCCGTTAATAACCGGTTAGTTGTAGCACTAGGGTCAGATGTATGATGTTTGGCCAAAATTATTTTTTACCTTACACCAGTAATCTTAACTTTAAAATAACTTTTAAAATAAAACGGGTAATTAACGAACAAGCGCTCTTATTAACTATTTTCATAGTTGTCCTTAATATCAGAGTTTGAAATTGGCGTTATAATAGTTTTTTAATATTGACAAATTTGGGTTAAAAACTAGACAAAAATTTATTCCGAATGACTCTGAACCAGATTGTAGCTAAATCCTTATCATGTTTAAAACATTGGAATTCTTCAACTTTTTTCACAAAAAAAAAAGTTTTATGTCGTTTACACCACATTTTGCATAGTTTTTTCTGTCACATTTACATTTATGATACAAATATGGCTGACAATGTGCTGCCTAGGGAATTACAATATGTATTTGGTGTTTAAAATTATATGAAACCAATATATTTTAAATTAAAACGCGGGTTTACTCGAAAGTGTAAATTTGCATACAGGATAAAGAAACCTCTGATATCTTATAAGAAAAATATCTTAATTCAAATTTATTCTAGTGAAAATTCTATTTTAGCATATTTCAGTCCGTATTTCGATCAAACAGTAAGTTTTTTTCCGATGATAAGTCTAAAAACCGGAATTTCGCTCTTCAAAATACAGTACTCATTTGGAGAGTGTAGGTAGCAATTTTTGGTCCTCTCCAAAGCTTAGGCGAGAGGCAGTTTTACCTCTTTGTTTTTTTCTTTTTCTTTCCAAGCGTGGCTCAAATATCAAAAAAGCGTGGGTTAACTTTTGAGCGGAGGAAATTGTAAAAATTGTAAAATCCTACACCCAGCAAAAGAGTACTGTACCTATATTCAAAATAAAAATGTATTATTGGTCAAAATTCACAACAATTAGATGTATTTTTAGTAAAAATTGACAACCCGTTATCTTATAATATATCAGAGGTTTTCCGTTTCCTTATCCTGTATGCAAATTTACATTTTCGAGTCAACCCGCGTTTTAACTCGCGGTTTTTTTCGTATGCAAATTAGTATGGAATA
>SCLG01000009.1:361763-373945 GCA_004367875.1 Oikopleura albicans | reverse complement strand
TACGTCACAGTCATTGATTTTATAACGTATTTGATTTTATAACATTTTCATGGAATATTATTTCATGTAACCAATCTTCTAAAATATCACGTAAATCATGTAACATAGCATGTACAGTGCTGTTCACATTACAGCGTTCCTAATGAGAGTTAGGACGTCGCTGGAACATAATAATGTAACAAATACTGTAAGATTTTTTTTAATATCATATAACATGCCAAATAACATATCATATATCATATCATGAACACATCATGAACATATCACGAACATATCATGAACATATCATGAACATATCATGAACATATCATGAACATACTATTGTCATATCATACACATATCGTGACACATTGTGGAGCATACCAATAAACATATTATGGAACATAAACTATATTATGTTTTTATCATATTTGTATTTTACTTATTTCGGTACTCTACACTGTGTAGACTACACACGTCAACTCGACCGATATTACAACGTGGGTGGGATGGCTGTTGGTTTGATTTTATTTCACAGAGTAACTCGTCATAATTGACCCCATAACGTGACAGTTTTCTAACTCACGATTTCATAATGGAATGTCTTCAAGAATGTGGTCGCGAACACTAATTGGAGTGCGTATAAATGAAAACGCATAGCATGCTCGTTCCAGCTAATACAGTGTGGAATTTGTGTTTTATATTTGAAAATATTTTTAAATATTGTTGGTATTTCTCACCAAGAAGTATATTTGGCGTTTGTCAAATGCACTTTGCAGATAACTCGATTATGCATTATTTTTAGCTGCTATCCACCGGCTTCGCACATTTTGTGCATATTTGCGGCTTTTAGCGCTTTTGAAATGTGTCGTACAATGTTGGAGTATATAAAATTTATATTAGAAATATAAAAAACGGGTTCCAAGAATTCCGGTGGAGATCTGATAATCACACGATTTGCATATTTTACATAAAAACAATTTAATAAAACTAATTTATTGCATCTGCTTATTCACGGAAGTTCGATTATCTGTTATATTTTGATGACACCCACTGAATTGTTCCAAAGTCCAATTGGAAAAAGTCTCTAGTAAATAAATTATACTTGAGGAACCATATAACTTTTTAAACGTTTTGTTTTCAATAAAAAATTTTTTTGAAAAAGTTTTTTTTCGATATTTTTTCCGAAAACCATTTTATTCGAAAAGCACAATTATCTAAATTGGATTTTTTGCAATTGGTGTAATTTAAGTGAATAACTCGTGTCTAAGGTGCAACCAAGTGCTAGTAAGTAACCTCAGTTCAACCTGTAAATTAAGTGTAGGATCCGTTATACAAAGCGTTTACATTTTTTTCTATTTAATGCTATTTCCGGTCCTTTCCAAAACGGCACTACAGTACGTTGATTCGAGTTCTTTTTCACAAGAATAATATTTCCAACGATTGTTTAGAATTATTCGTTAAAAAATGCTCTTCCGTGCANAATTTATTGCATCTGCTTATTCACGGAAGTTCGATTATCTGTTATATTTTGATGACACCCACTGAATTGTTCCAAAGTCCAATTGGAAAAAGTCTTTAGTAAATAAACTATACTTGAGGAACCATATAACTTTTTAAACGTTTTGTTTTCAATAAAAAAATTTTTTTGAAAAAGTTTTTTTTTGATATTTTTTCCGAAAACCATTTTATTCGAAAAGCACAATTATCTAAATTGGATTTTTTGCAATGGGTGTAATTTTAGTGAATAACTCGTGTCTAAGGTGCAACCAAGTGCTAGTAAGTAACCTCAGTTCAACCTGTAAATTAAGTGTAGGATCCGTTATACAAAGCGTTTACATTTTTTCTATTTAATGCTATTTCCGGTCCTTTCCAAAACGGCACTACAGTACGTTGATTCGAGTTCTTTTTCACAAGAATAATATTTCCAACGATTGTTTAGAATTATTCGTTAAAAAATGCTCTTCCGTGCAATTCAAGTGACATTGTTCTGTCACAGCTGAAGAGAACTTTGTTATAACATGTTAAATCTATAATAATTGAATCAATTATCCGCTTATACAAACCCCGAGACTCAAAAAATATCGGCGTAGTGTTTTTTAATTTAGTTTTCGTTGTCGACTGTGAATAACATTAAACCAGTATCATTCACATTTTTCACGTACCAGAAATGCAATCGATGGCTAAGGCAAGGGGTTTTACCAACAAAGGAACATTTTTGAACGAATTGATAAGAACTATTGGCAAAGTGGGTTTTCGGAATTTTTTTTTTCGGAAGTTTTTTTAAGTTGGAATTCAAAATATATCTCAACCTTCTCATCGTCAACCGCATTACAAAAAATTCTGGTCTAACGAAAAAGTACAGACATAAAAAACGAGCGTGATTTGGATTTTTTTTTGTAAGAACCACTCCTATAATAATTTTGGTCTTATAATAGAACAAGATCCCTGGAAAACGCTGTCTGGTTATTAACTTAAAGCTAGAATTGAGAAAAAATGTTTTAATATTGAAGATAAATTGTTTTCTTGAAGTCGGCCACAGTTTTATTATGATGGAATTTGCGGTGAATTATGAGTAAAATATTTATAGGGACGCTAAAATTTTGTGTCCTTAGTTAATTTTAGGTCATAGTTAGGGTCGCTCATGTGGACATAAGTTATGTCACATAACTTGCATGAAATATAGGTCTGCGAGCCCTGAAACTTTGATAGATGGTAGTAAATATGCGATTAAAAAATGTAAGACAAAAATTGAAGCCATTCAACCGAACCGGTTCAACAATAACCGGTTTTTCAAATTAGTCGTTTTCAGGGAGTTTCAGCTAATACAGAAGAGCAAAAAAAAAAGATTTTTATGACTTTTTTGCAGTTAATTTCTAACCGGTTAAAGACAGACATTTTAGGTTCACCATCGGGTGCGTCGTGGTTGTTTATCATATGCGTAAAAATCATTTGACGTACTTCAAAAATTCGGGTCAAAGTTTGCGTGAGCGATCCTCGCCATAGTTATATTTTCATAGTTTTGATTAAGTTGCTTAATTAATTTTGGGTAAAGATTCAAAGATGCTGTATAATTTTCAACAATTTTTTTTTTCATTAAACAAAAAAGAAACCATTGGAACTTGCAAATCTTTAATCTCAAAACCGCGAGTAATTATTTGTAACCATCCTCAATTTTAGATTATACTGGAACCATTTGCGTTTATAATGAAAAAGTAGCTTCCTGCTTAGACAATTTTCGGCCGTAAATTTACAGTCAATAAAATTGATATTTTGGCCACTGTTATTTAAAATTTCGAAAATATGGGTTGATAAGTTACAGATAAGAAAATTTAATGACTGTATTATCAA
Source organism: Oikopleura albicans (assembly GCA_004367875.1). NCBI lineage: Eukaryota > Metazoa > Chordata > Appendicularia > Copelata > Oikopleuridae > Oikopleura > Oikopleura albicans. The sequence continues at coordinate 370,615 of SCLG01000009.1, read as the reverse complement.
ATCTACAGTATTTTCTAAACCTACGGATTAGTTTGTATCAAACAAACACAATTTAATAGTGTAGTCATTATAAACACAACTTGTTGACTCCAATTTGTTCAAACATTTTATACCAAAACTAACCATGTTGTAATAAATATGTTAAAATACAAATTCCGACCAAATTTATTATCAGACGGTATTATTAACGGTACGTTAATTTTGAAAACTTTTAAAATTAATAAATGGGAAATCCATTTTGTTTATAATGTACATTCTGTTTATAGTTTACAACCCTATCCGTCACATGATTTTGCGCATTTTCATTGGCCCGTTTCCTGTCTTGTCTTCCTCAGATACCAATCAGCGACTCAGAGCAAATAATTTATTCTTAGGGTGTGTCCATCCTTCGGGTGCCATAAATTATCATTATGTACATGGATGCAGCATATTCAACACAAAACTACTTTTCAAAAGCAACCAATCAAATGGTTAAATTCACACATTAACTTTTGCGTACGAATTAATTTTTTCAACTTCAATGCGCACGCATCTTTTTTTTCTTTCTATTCAAGTGATCGAATTTGTGGCGAATTCTGCGTGAAAACGCAATGACGAGGTGATGCGATATGTAAAATAGAAAAATATTCATTTCGACTTTAAACGTTCATGCGGTTATCGCTAAGCTTTGTGGTTGCCCAAGCCTTATCTTATACAAAGTCGTGCCTTTTCGAAAGAACTGGGTTTAAGCATAAAAACAAATTGTGAACCTATCGTCAATGGCGTACTTTTCACAGATTTTTAGAAGGCTTAAAACCCACTTGGCAAATCGTATTATTAGAATCAAACCTATGCTGCGTAACGCGTTTTTTGCCAGAAAAAACTTTTTGCTACATCAAATTATGTTAATAAAACGAAGTAAAAGTTTGGGCAAGTTAGAAACGAACACGTTCAAGGTTAAGCCAGTGACATTGAAACAACTGTAATGCATAAGCGATTTTTTTTTGCGGAAAATTACCTTGAATTTATAATATCGGCTTTAGTTTTTTGGGAATTTCTTATCAAAAATACATTTTCTCATCAATACGACATAAATACGATATTGTGAATCATAGAAGTGACTCTATTATCATTAAACAAAACGGTCCGGTGATTGGTGGAGCACTCACAAGTTGTCATAAAATTATAACAACACCCCTATATTGTACTGACAATTACAAGAACCTGCCACTTTTTTTCAAAACTTGTTCCGGCAATTGAAAGTGTCACGTTATTGCATGGACAACTGTATATTGTATGAACGTTGTCATGTATGATTTTTAGTGAATAAAATCGGCATGGAAAATTAAGTTTGCATAAACTACGGCAAATATACCCAGACTAAACGATTTTCTTCCTTATGTCAATTCACAAATACAAGTATTAATTCAGAACACAAATGTAATGGTTACATAAAAACATGCAGTTTTTTTATAAAAAGCCCCTAAAATACCAAATAATAACGCGTGCTTCCTGAAAGAAAAAAAAACGATTTTGATAATTAATTTTTTTAAAAGAAATGTTTAAAGTAAAAACACGGCATACCGCGCAACATCGATTACAATAATTTTAGCCTGTTTATATATGCCGGCTTTAAAGTTTATTTAACATAGGTAACGTTTACTTATAGAACAAAATAATTATAATTTGCGGGACTTAAATGTGGAAAAATAGTACCAGATATAACTTATATCTTGACAAGTAATTTGATTACGTTATTCGGCTCTCAAATATTTTCAAATTTAGAACATCGTACTAAAGGGTTTACAATCAAAAAATAATTTTACAAAATATTTTTTCCCATCGTAAAAACAGAAATAAAAATAAAAATATTTCTCTGCCGTTGAGGAAAAGGAAGACCAAGTTGTTGAACTTTAGAAGAATTTTTTCAAGAACAAATTAGAAATTTAGAATTATAAGGACTTACTCAGTTTGGAATTTCTTACATATATATATTCTGTATATATATTCTTTCATACACTTCTATATTCATATTATGTGTTATTTAGCATGTATTTCTAACGGTTTTGTTGAAATATTGTTTCGTTACTAGAAATTGTATCTAGTATTTAAAACTTTCAAGACTTAAGTTCGTGGTTTCTAAAAAGTTTCTCATCAACATGGGCATGTTACATGGCGAACAAAACTGGTGAGGTCAATTTTTGAAAAAAAAACCCGATAAGAAGTTTCAAAAAATTTAAAATTGCCACAATTTTTCCTTTTTGTTTTTGCTTTTTTCGATTTGAGAACAAACGGATACCTCGTAGTAGCCCTTCTCTTTGTGCATATTACTTAGAGAATATTAGTTAGCGGGTATTTTATACTACACCGGGCACGCTGTGATCATTTCACTAAATTTACCAACAACGGAAAGATAACAGGCCAGTCGGGCAGATAACTGCATAATGCGTAACGGTCAAAAATATAACAACGCAACCGGTGTACTCGAAAGGGTGGCGTAATAATAATGTCCGTAGCATTATGCGTAATCGGGTATGTGCAAGGCCAACTCAGTAATCAGCGTGCGACGTTGTACTCATAATTTCGGAAATGGTGTGGCGCAACTGATTGAAGCAATTCAAGCTCATTTCTTATCCCGCCACTAATACGCTTAATTTTCTATAATGGCCGCAACCAAATATCCAAAGAAAGCAGAAAAACGAAAAAAGAATAAACGGTTGAACATGCCGCAATTAACTTTCACTACAAAAAGCCAAACCGTTTTCATGGAAGCCGCAAAATCGGGGTGGAACAGATTATGAAATCGCTCGATCTTGTCAAACATTTTTCGTATAATGCCGGAAGCCATTTGAACTTAAACCACTTTTTTCATGTTTGAGCTTTATTTAGACGAGACGTCGGGTTTTAAAAGCTAAAATTGATTTTGTGGTTCAATTAAAACAATTTTTCATAACGGGTAGCGGCAGAAGTTTTAGGAAGGGCTTTTTTGTAGCGGGGCAAATGTTTGATCAGGTCAATGAAATAACCACAAAAATTTAAGAAAAATATCATGCACCTATTTTGTAGGCAGAAGCAAAAGATCTACATTGGTGTGCTTTTAGCTCAGGGCGAGATGCGCAGTTAATGGTCCACAAAAAATTCTTGATAGTGGACAATTAACGGCAAAATGCGTAGGTATTTTTCAAGAAAAAAAACACGAATGATTGGTTAAGAGATCCAGCGTTAATTTTGGGCCAGGCTGTTAAATATGCACCATGTTACATGGTGCATTACATGGTCCATGTATATTTAAACAAAACTAAAACAAGATTTTTTAGTAATTATTCAAAAGATTTAAAAGTTCTCTTTCTTTGGCCCTATTTAAATGGGTTTGTTTTGATACCGATAATATTAATTTTTATTTTCAATTAGTTCGAAAAAATGCTTCCCTTATGTAATTAAACATTTATTACAACATTTACTTAAACATTTATTACATGCGATGTATTACATGTATTTTAAGATGAGTTGTTTCAAAGAAATTTCAGAAACATAAACTACCAGAAGAGTTTCCGTTGCGTTGTGTAGCATATAATTACAAAGATTTTCATAGAGCTCGGTAACCGAAGTTCGGTTGAAATTTAAATCGTATTGTGATGAAAAAATTACGATAAAGATTGATGCTTTGAAATAAGTTACATTTTATGAATTCGGCTACTCAAAAATGTACTATTAAAAGTTAACTAATTTTTTTATAATTTTTAATTAATTATTTGTAATTATTTTTTTAGCTTTGTCTGCTTATTTAGATTGTTAATTAAACTATTGTTATCTAGGCTACTTGGGTCGCTAAGTAACCCTTTTCAACGATAAAGTTTGCTTTAGTACATCCACCAATGGAATTTTATTTTAGCTGACGTTTTGTTTATAACTCTATCCGTACTAGGGCCACCGGTCTGTATCTTATGTGCATATTATGGAATATGAAAAAGCCACAAAACCGAAGAGCTGATTATTGTTTGTCAGTTTTTGAATCTTACGATGATACTAAACAATCTTTGGTAAATTATTTTGCTTTGATGTGAATAAGTAGGATGTGAAATGACCTTAGCATTTACCGCATTTAGCTATTTTAATATAAAAATATATATACAGCCAAATAAGGGTCGATTTCGCCAAATAAGGGTCGGTAATGCCTCATCGCACGCTAATGTTAACATTTTTTCTCAGACATTTTTTACTACAAGTATTTTCGTCTGCTTGTGTATATAAAAATTTACTTGCACAAATATAAATTATAAAAATTATTTTGGTGTTATTTGAAAGGTTTCGGTGGTGTAATGAAAGAAGAATCGGTCAAATTCATGGGGTATATGGACCCCGGATGGAACATACGGTATGTTACATACCGTGTGTTCAAAACCAATTTCAACGAAGATATAATATTCTATAACTTTTCGTGTTGGATGGTACGGTTCATGTACTGTAGACGGTAGTAAATTTAATTTTAACCTACCTTATCTTTCATCGAATACATGGCATCCATCGTGGAGCGGTTTTGTTGCTCGAGCATCGCAATTCTAGTGTTTATATCGTGTAACCGTGCTTGTGTCGTATCCGCATAAACGCCCTAGTGTAATATTTTTTATGAGCTTGAAAACGGGGAAACTGTGTGGACATCCGGGATTTGTCAAAACTTTAGCTGACATTTTGACAATAACATGCTTCACGTTTACGCATCCAAATTTTTGTTAAAATATTTATCTAACGCGAAAATGACAGGTCGCACGTATTCTTCGGCCACCGGAAGTACGTCATGCTCACAACATGGATTTAGATCATACTTTTTAGAACTTCTTTTTTATTTTATTTTTTTAGTTAGTTTTAGTTTTTTTAATAGTTTTTTTTTTTGATACAATTAAAACCTACGCTTTTAAATGACCTTTTAGAAGACCTATTAATAATAGGCTATTATCATAATACATGTATATTTTTGCTTCCGTTCGTTGCGTTAGACCTATGTACTGCGCCGTTATCCTGCAGATTTTCCCGGGCCGATTATCTTACGGATTTGTTCTGCGCACAATTTGCAAGATAAAAGCGCAAGGGGTGTAGATCATTTAATTATACCGCTTCCCAGAACACGGAATTGTAATTGTTTTTATGGAAAAGTACAAGGGAGTAATTTCTAAATTCCGGATACATTATCGCATATATTCAAGAGTTTCTTATTTTATAACTTCCTATGTTTGCTTTTAAGCTTATTTATCAATGCAAGCAAGAAAATAAAGGTTTTACTAAAATATTTCTAAAAATTAAAAAACAAACTTTTCCAATATACGTCAAGAAAGAAAAAAAAATCGAATAAATGTTGATCTTAATCGAATTTTTGACTACGGTATAACTTATATGATACAAGTCTTTCAAAGTACACAAATAACAAGAACCTGACCCTAGGAATTGCGCTTGAAATAATAACATTTGATTGGTTCGTTAGCTACCCGCGTAAGAGGCAAGCCAATTAGAATATTGTTTTTTAATAAGGGAGGCTCGGACACAAAAACAGTTGTCAAAACACATCTGCTCTAGCTGTTTTAAAATGTCAACGTATGAAAAGAGCCTTATTTTCTGAAACTGCTCTAAGCTACAGCTCTTAGCCAGACTGGGACATCCAATAATTAAATATATTTCGAACAATAAGTCTAAACAAATAAAGTTTCGCAAAATAAAATTTAAAAATAATAAATTCATTAAAAAACATATTTATCACAAAAGCGAAAAAAGAATCTAACAAAGAAGCCATTCGAATGAACATGATGGATGGAAAATACCGGATCAATTATGGTATAGTATACCAGGTATACACGGTGTATAATACACCCCTAACTAGTTATCGTAACAAAGTGGGGTTATCTTAACTTTTTTGTCCACATTTATCGCGATTAATAATCACCTTATCAAACGCCCTATTAACTAATCTTAAGAAAATTATATTATCCATAAACTTTTTGCGCACAACAATCGTTAAGATAACTGGTTAGGTGATGTACATTCAAGAGTTTTATTTTGATGACTTCCGATTTTGTTTCTTCATCTTTACGTGCTCAAAGAATGCTTGAGAACGAAGAAAAGGAAGGCCTTAACGTGTCACCGCCACCCTGTCTGGATTTACGTTGCATAATATTCACCTGTTGTAAATGGGGTAGACTATGCTGTCCTTGGGACTGTGGCGGTTGAGGTTGTTGATGTTGATAAATTGGCTGCGGTTGTTGCTGAGGCTGTTGAGGTAACTGATCGGGTTCAAAATTAATTTTACAATTATTAGTATTGAACCGGTACCGTTTTATGTGTACAATTATTAGAATTAAACTTTTTGTATCTCTTAACTTCTTAACACATATGAACAAAACTTCTCTCAGCAACATATGTTGACAATTGTTCACACTATATCTAGTACGTGAGTTCCTAATGTTAATATTATTCGATTATGTTGTCAGAATCTCAAAACTTATTAATAATTACTAGTTGAATACATGGTAAAAATACGCTTTAAATGCCAGTTTGGACAATTTTACAGAATATGTGTTGAGGGTTTAACCGATAAAAAATTTTGCGATAATGAAATTTACTAAGCCTGAATTTATTACTTTCATAATTGCGCGTATGAAACGGTAATGTTTTTTTTTATTTGACGACCAATGGTAACGACCAAAATTCAAAATAAAGCAATTACAAAAAAGTCCTCCGCACCCAGGCACCGACTTGATTAGAACAAAATAAAGTAATCCGTAACGTGCAATGTGAATATAGTATATTTTGAGTTCTTAGGAATTTATGAATATTTTTTTTATGAATTACATTTTCTTATTTGATGCTCAATTTCTTTGTTTAAATTTTATAAAAATACTTTGTCAGACTCTCTGTATACTATAAATTATAGTCTATAATATTTGAATGTTTTTTAAAAATACCGTGTCTCTGAGCATAAATTATCGAAGTTTAATTAATTTGATATCAATTATATTTTTATGATAGCATCACACGGTAGTTTAACTAAATTGAATTTCAGTGTTGTTATCAGCATGAACTGCTTGAAAAATTACCACTATTAGATAGTTAAACTTTGGCAAGTTGCCCATTTTGAGTTTTGAAAAATTTGATATTTAGGTCGAAAGGATATTTTTCTTCCAAATTATTTGTAGACCTTAGTTTCATTAGGGACGATTTTGGTTATGTACAAGTTCTAATAGCATATGAACTTTTTGTCGAAAAAAGTGTCCTTTATCGGAGTAAGGACTGCATTTTAATAAAATTAAAAACCCAGTTAACTGATGTGATTCATACGTGTTTCTTCTCTGGTAAATTTCATCATTAAAACTTCGCATTGAAGCGGATCTCTGCATTTTATAGATCTCTTGATTTGTGTTTGTTCGGTCAAATTTTCTAATTAAAAAAGAGTTGAAGAATACAAATTAGAAAAAATGGAAATTTTGTAATTTTTTTAAATTTAAGTTGGCTGCTTCACATTTGTTTTGTTTGACGTGAGCCTGTTACTATTTTTTCTGGGCGAGTCCGGCCATACTCAAACCTCCTCTTTTACGTTTAAACACAGGTGGCGCTCGAAAAAAGTTTTCGAACGTTTCATCCCCGATCTTAACTATTCTGACTTTTAAAGACTATTTTCTTAAATACGAAGGAAAATTTCTGACAACTATATAATATAGACTAAATATATAGTCTATATTTTAGTTGAAAAAACTTAAATTATTAAATTACTAGCGTTTATGTCAATAATTTCTTACCTGTACATTATAGTATATAATTTATATCTTATAGATAACAATATGGAAAACAAACAAAAATAAATTAAATTAATTATTATTTGAATAAAAAATTTTCAAACATTTGTACAAAAACTTTTTACTCTAAACTCAGTTTTATTTGTTTATCTTGTACTTAGAAATATCGCCGTATTTTAGCAAAAAAAATATAATATTTAAAAAATCACTATTTTCGAAAAATTACTATTTCGAAAAACAACATAATTTATATTCACTTTTTAGAAAGAATAAATATATTTTTGGATAATAACTATTTTTAAGCACTTTTATTATCTTCTCTTTATTGATAAAAAAATATATAATAATTAAAAAAATTGAAGTTTTAAAGATTTTTTACTATTTCTACTTGTAGCTTTAGAAGACAAGCCATAAATGGAGCTCTAATTAGTTTACGCCATGCCTTAGTCCTGATCATTTATTTTTTACCAAACATGAAAAACCCCCTACTTTTCTAGGGCTCTCTGTAGCCACTAAAAACCTCACAACAATTAACGTTTTGGCGGCGGATATCGCCAGTTCATTTACCAAATACTAGAATGTAGATTTAATAAAGTCACAAATCACAAGACAAATACAATTACGGTAGTTACCCAGCGTAATTCAATTTTATCATTCAACTTTTAAGGAGGGGTCACTCAAGTTGGGTACAAACTGAATCCGAAAACCAGTAAGGTCAATTTTTGTCACACATTTGATGTTTTCATAACCATTTAAGGTGTGGGCTATTGTTATCAAGTAAGGTCAAGTTTATTCGACCATCAAATTCTAAAAATTTTGACGTTTGGAAACTCCGATCAAAATTTGAATTTATAAAATAGACATTTTAAGAAATAAATACCGTTAACTTGTTTTTTAATGTCTAATTTGTTTATGGTGGTAATCTACAATGTTCCACGATATGGTAAAACGTAATTTGGGTGCAAATTTCACTCAGAATCATAACGTACACCGGGTGCGCAGTTATCGGGCGGGTTTCGCGAGAAAAAACTTTATCGGGCGTCCGATAACTGCTTAGGGCGGAAGCGGAATAAGGTAAAAATATGCAAAAAAAAA
>SCLG01000009.1:337788-361635 GCA_004367875.1 Oikopleura albicans | reverse complement strand
GATAACAACACAAACCCGCTCGATAACTGCGCACCTTTGTTCTTATAATACAACACCAAAATAATGCAATCGTTTTTGTAGAACGGATTTTATAGCGGTTTCCCCAAACGTACAATTTGTAAACAAATCGACTGACCCCTCATAAAATAAAAAGTGCAATAATATTACATCGCGCCAAAAAAATTTTAATATAATAGCCGAGGAGTGAGACTCGTTTGAAGCGACCTAACCCAGATTTTCCTTTTGTTATTTCATATGATGAAACATGCTGACGTCACGACGCGACGGTAGCCGTGATTTGCTTGAAAGACTGACGCATCACACATTGACACAAATAAAATAATTCTAGAAATGATGAAGCCTTTCCCACTTTTAAAAAATACGAAGAAAAAACGTCGGGAATTCATGAAACACCCTTAATAACAATAACAAAATTTATTCAACGTTTTTAAAAGTTTTGTAGAACTACTGGTATAAAATGTATCTTTTAAAACAAACTCTAAAAACGTTTTTAGATAATTTTATTTTAACTATAAATTATAGTTTATATACATATGTATATAAATATAGTCCATTCTAGTCTATAATATAGTCAGCCTAATAGAGCCTCCTCCATTAAGGTCGTTCATCCCATTAGGGTTGCTTATTCCCGAAAAGGTGATTATCCCATTAGGACGGTTTTCATAACGTATTGTGAGGGAGAAATTTGACCGTAGTTAATCTTTTTTTCACGTTGAAGACTTTATACTTACTGTATTAACCACTCCTGTCCACCCAGTGGACAAAAAATGGATTAAAAAATACGCCAAAATCAGAGGCGCATGTCCTGCATATGTCAGACGCTATCTTTCGAGGTAACTGCTAGAAAAAAATAACGACATGCAATTCTACCGCAAAGATATCGTCTAATTTATAAGTGACTAATAATCTTTAAGGCCAAATGAACCGCAGAGAATCTTATTTTTAAGTTGCATTTTTACATTAAAAATATATATATTCGCTTCGCCTAAAATAGGCAGTTGTGGTAGGTTGACACATAAAGTTTAACGGGGTGAAACCTTGATTATTTTTGACCAAGGTTTTATAGTATAATTGCGGTTTTATTGTTGAACCAAAATACTGAATGAAGTGTCGACAAAATTTTAAATAAAAAAACGTATTTTTTATTGTGTACCAGTTACACAAATTAGTATGATATTCTTGTTATTTCGAAATGTTCTTTTTATAACATTGTTTTTGGTTTCAATTTTAAAGAAAAACTTATTATGTATCCATTAAAAACGAGTAGTAATGTTATTGGAACTCATTCACAAGATTATTGCGGGGTTGCTTATAAGGTCATAATTGATCACTATAATATAGTGAATATATGCTATAAAATATAGCTATAGTCTTGTGAAGTATGGGGTAAAATAAAGTGATTGCCGCTTTGGCAAATAGGGTCAAAGTGAAAACTCTTCAGTGTTTTTTTTTAATTTGGACAAACTACCGTGTCTGCAGTTTCTCCTGTGCCGGCTGAGATAACCTTTGTGTTCACGTTATAACGACCTCGTGTAAACCAATCCTGCTTATCTCTGTAGAACATAAACAAATATTTACTAAGCTAAAAAAGTTTGCTAAATAATTAACCGTGATTTATGACTCATGGTCCTGCAAGAAAAAAATGTGTCGGGGTGTTTCGGCTTCGAAGAAACGAAAAAAAAAAATCATGCGAAAGATGCCAATGCAAATTATTGTTTTGATTTTTGCGTCTGCAATTAATTAAGCAAATTTTTCATGACAGTTATTTGAATAAGCAAATTTTATTTGAATAAAATTAACATTTAGGAAGCATACCTCACGGCTATAAAATATTATTTTCAATAAAGTAATAAAAAAACCACCTAGTTCTTTCGAGTGATTATTTCATTACTTACTATCTTCTATATAAATTAAGGGCAGTAAGTTTTAGTGAATATATATATTTTTAGATGAGTTTGTCTTTAAAAGATATTAAACAAAATTTGAATGGAAGAGTCTTCTCCTAATTGCATTTTCTGTCAAATGAACCGTTGAAACAAAATTAACACTTATTCAGGCAGGAAAAAATGATTTGGTGGAAGTTTAAGGTGAGCCCCATCAAATTAACAGAATATCATGATTCATAAAATCACCAAAATATTAAATTCACCCTTTAGATGAAGGATTTTGAAAGAAACCTATTGTTCTTTTTGGCGGCTGGACGTTTGATATGACAAGTTAAGGTAACTTGCGTAACTGAAGCTGCATCATTAATAGGCTGTTGAAATATTGCATAATGTTTTCTAACGAATCGTATAAAATCAAGTTATTATTTCAAGTCAAGTCAAAGCGTTATTGGTTATTAGGTCGAATTCCGAAAGAGTGACTTGTAAAAGCTCATGATTCTGTGAAAAAAAAGTCTCAAAGGACATGATTAAATAGAAAAAATGTGTAAACGGGGGGAAATGAGTTGACTTTATAGTGGTCAAAAATGTTGACTCAAAATGTCTGACATTACGACGAACAACGCCTATAACATTATGTTTCAACAGCCCACACATAAAACAAACAAAAAATGATGTCAAGTTTACACCCATAAATTTTCTCATTATCGTCGGCGTCTGTACCGTTCGCGACTTTTAGAACGCTCTCGGCGTTTCTGGCGTCTAATTGGCGTCGATGATCTTCGTCGTCGACGTCGATCCTTTTCACGCCGCTTGGGCGCACTCNCACCAAAATATTAAATTCACCCTTTAGATGAAGGATTTTGAAAGAAACCTATCGTTCTTTTTGGCGGCTGGACGTTTGATATGACAAGTTAAGGTAACTTGCGTAACTCAAGCTGCATCATTAATAGGCTGTTGAAATATTGCGTAAATGTTTTCTAACGAATCTTATAAAATCAAGTTATTATTTCAAGTCAAGTCAAAGCGTTATTGGTTATTAGTCGAATTCTGAAACAGTGACTTGTAAACGCTCATGATTCTGAGAAAAAAAGTCTCAAAGGACATGATTAAATAGAAAAAATGTGTAGACGGGGGGAAATGAGTTGACTTTATAGTGGTCAAAAATTTTGACTCAAAATGTCTGACATTACGACGAACAACGCCTATAACATTATGTTTCAACAGCCCACACATAAAACAAACAAAAAATGATGTCAAGTTTACACCCATAAATTTTCTCATTATCGTCGGCGTCTGTACCGTTCGCGACTTTTAGAACGCTCTCGGCGTTTCTGGCGTCGAATTGGCGTCGATGATCTTCGTCGTCGACGTCGTTCCTTTTCACGCCGCTTGGGCGCACTCCGTTTAGGCTGTTCACACTGAATTTGAACTTTGTCATTTTAAGCAAAAGCTATAGCCTATAGGCTATAAAATACAACCATGCCCCATAAATTTGAGACAGTGGGCTCGAGACAGCGAAGCTCATGGTGTGAGTTTATGCTTGTTTTACAAAAAGGCAATTTAAACAGCCTAACTTCGTTTGGGTGATTCGTTATCGGACGAATCACTACGGGGTCGCGATTCGACTGGTTTTTGACGGCCTATGTTGCGAAAACCGCTTGTTAAATCGTCCATATCGTCTTTTGCTTTCATTAAACGAGATGACACTTCAGATCCTCTGAATTATGTATTATTATGTATTATAACTAAATTAGCATCTGTTTTAAAACAGCTCTCTAGGGGGCCCCGGTGCTCCAAATCACGTTCTGAATAGTCAGATCGACGTAGTTTGAACAACTTGGCTCTACCAGTTTTTTTTCGAAAAATTTTCGATTTGCCCACTTCGACCATATCTACCAATACAGACATGTTTTGGGTAAATTTTTCATCATTTTTGTATAAGTTAAAAAAAATTCTTGACCTTTAATAAAACTAAATGTAAAAAGTCGGAAAAATATAAAGAGAACCTTATGAGTATCAGGCGCATTTCTCGACCATCCAAAGGCATATTATTGTAGTCTTCGGACGCTTTTTGGGCATTGTCTTCGTTATCGAAATCTACATGAGCAACGCCAGTAGATCTACCACCCCTATATCGAATAATATGACACCTAAAAATTTATTAGCATTATACTTAAATATGAGTCATACTTAGAGGGAATTCCTAAATTTTTTCGCCAAAAATAAAGTTATTTATATGTTGCTGAAGATATTTAACTAGGGGTATTCGACCACGGCGCATCTGACGGTGACAATTAGATCGACTTAAAACCTACCAGTTGGGAAAAATTGCTATTAAGCACTAGAATTTCAGTTTTTTGGCTATAGTACCCGGGACCAAAGGTGAAATTGTTGTTTTTTTGTCGGCAAATTACATCTTGAAAATTAAATGTATATGCACAAGGGCACCGTCTAAATCGGTCTCTTTTCTTTTGTGGCGAAAGGTTAATCCGCCGAACTTTCCCCCTTTTGAGCAGTGTCATTGATCAGAATTGGGAATATTTTGGCGAATTAACCACAAAAGAAAAATCGATTCAGACGGTGCCTGCACAAGGCTTTGTAGGGGATTTGACTATAAAATCAAAGTGTAAAATGCTGTGGATAAATATGCTATTGTATATTCGGACTAGAAATCTCAATTGTCATATTCCGTCGAAAACTCTGACATCAAAAATCGCAAAAAAAAGAAAACTATGACTAGAATGCATTTTTAAAACTCACCAACAAAAATATGAAAATATTTCTCAAAAAAATCAATATGTAGGCTGCCCTTACTTGGCGCACACAGAGTTCTTGTCTGGTACATAGTCTACCAATCAGATGACTCAAATTTTGAGGTAATGTTTATATGCTAAGGTTCATCAGACAAAAAAAAATTGTTCGGAGTCCGAACTCCGGACTAAGGCAAGCTTGCTGGCTAGTTCTTCGAAAATACTTATGTTTCACCCTTTTCATTAAATACCACTAGGGCTGTCCTTACTGTACAACAATAAGTAATACGAAATTGTCGTTTTATTTGTTGATCACTGAAAAAACATCAAATGGATCACATTATCTTCAGTAAATATTAACCCACGCGGAAACAAACCAATCACAACTTAAGAAAGAAATACGGTGATCCAAATTTCTAAAACGATTTTTCAATCTTATAATTTATGACTTATTTAATTGAAGCCTATAATAAATGATCGCGTATAAACATTATGTGTGGTTAATAAAAATGCGGGAGCACAAGAGAGAGCCCAACTTTGAAAATATATATCCAAAAAGTTCACTATCTGTTCACAGATGTAATAAATGAATTTCAGCGTGACTTACTGGTCAAAACATCTTGTTAGAAAAAAAACAAGTTTTTAACTTTTTATAGACTACATTCAGTGTAAAAAATATAAAATAAAATTGCCAAAATGTCAGAAATTTTTGCGAGAACGTGACAATATGTACGTGACAATTTTTGGCAAATGAAAGTGTCACGTTCTCGCATCCATCACTGTAATATCCACACTGCGAATAAAAAACGTAATACATTTAATGTCCTAATAGCGTAGAAATGCACAACATTTTCCCAACAGTTTGACCAAAGAAAAAAAAATCATTGGCAATCTTACTTGATAATCGTACCAAAGGAACTAAAAAAGTCTTCCAAGTCTTCTTCAGTAATATGGAACTCCAAGTTTCGAACAACCACTCTTCCGCCATCCCGTGGCATGTTTTCTTCATGTTGGTTCCTTCTGGGATGACCCAATCTGTGAAGTATAATTAGTACTATACTAAACACTTCACATAGATTTTCAACTTGAAATTACAGACTCCGACCCAAATGACATAATTTTATAACAAAATTTCATTATGTACCCGTACACGTTCTGTACGTTTAACAAAAAATTTCGCGGCTAAAATATTTTTTTTTAAGTCTTAATAAAATTTTCATCGATAACATTATTAACGACTATGCATTGAACCGTTATCGCTTTGTGCGTATTTTCGAAATCTTCATAATTTTATGGATAGAATTTGTATCCAGAAATAAGGTAAATTTAGGGTAAAACCGAACCATATTCTGATTTTTGTTTTTTTATAATATTGCAAGTGCATAGGCTGATAATAAATGTTTCATTTATTCTTTCACTTCGTTTTTCTGTTTATTCATTACGATTCTTAAATTGACACAGGTCAAATCATGCAATCATATTAATAACGACGAGACACTTTTTTTAAAGAATCTGTATGAACAAATAGAAGAATGAGAAGACATCTCGTTAACTCAGAACATCGTTCGATTTTACCAAAAAAAAATTATTAACCTTTGTTTGATGGATTGGGACTGAAATTCGGGTCGATTAGTGAGGCCAAAGGCTATATTTGATTTTGGTTGTTGATGCACTTGTTGTTGAATCGTCCGTTTGAAAACACCCCCTGTACCGACGCGGGCAATTTTAGTTGGGTCATTTTTCGACTTCAATCTCTCTTGTTTCCGCATGATAGACCAACTGTCTGAAAAACTTCGCCCAATTAACACACCACTTTTCGATATTCAATGTCTTTAAAGTTTTTTTTTTAATTGGTTCAGCCGCTCGTTCAAATGACAAAAAAGGAATTAAACAAAGTTTGAACGTATTTTTGTTGGAGTCGAACGCTTGTGATCAAGTTTCAAGTTTGCTCCAAGGCTGAACCTACACATGAAACTATGCAAAAAAAAATATGACGAGCTTTATGAGGTCTAATGGTAACATATAAGGGAGAATTGCTATTACCAAAATACTCAAATCACAAAATCAATTTTTTCAGAGCTTAAAATAATTGCCTAAAAACTACTACACTTCATAATGAACTTCGCCTTTAAATCGGGCAACTAAGGGTATCAATGATATATCATTGATCATGATACCGTATCATACATCGGCACCGTATTCGAAGGAATAACGTGTAATAGGCCACAAAAATTTAAATAATAATATGGGCCCCTAGGGGTTATTGATTAAAAAAGTGTTAAATTGTAGAGCTCAAAAAGTTAGTAAAAAATGTGGGAAAATGAAGTCCCGGAAATGTCTGTAACGAGTTCTAGGATTTTTGAAGACACGAGAAAAACATCAACCTTCAGACCATTCCAGAACTTGTTACACACATTTCCGGGACTTCATTTTTCCACATTTTTACTAACTTTTTGAACTCTACAATTTGGTTAAAACAATTTTTAATTAAAAGCCTATACACCCTATAAGCCTATGGACCATAGGCTATGGTTCCTTTTAAGACGCCACCCATAAGTCTTATCTTCCGTATCGACAAAAAACTGCAGAAATTTAGAAGCAAGGGACTTGATTCACAATTTTTTAGACACAATTTCATCAAAAAATTTACAAATTTATAAAGTAAAAGTCAATCAAAACAAGAATTTGCCGAAAATTTTTGGGCCACAAGCTCAAAAAAGGAATGATTGTATACAACTGACCTTATTAGCGAAAAAACGTTAAACACTGAAAGGTATTCTAATAAATCACCCAAGTACAATGAAAATTGACTCAACTCTATAGCGGCACAAATCTTCGACCTTATAACCACGTACTTTGAATATTATTGTGGGTAATTTCTCATAAAGTAAGTACAAAAATTAGATGTTATTTTGGACTAACCTTCACAGTGAAACTTTGTACCAAAAATAAAAGTCTGGCGTTATGAATTTTAAAATCATGTTTTGCGTAGCCAAATTGGATAAAACAACTTTATCGAACATGGTTACAAATTCCAAGGGTCTATAATTAGCATGTTTCTTTTGGAAGTTCTCGATAAATAATAATTCGTATGTTTAGCAATAATCTTACATTCCATGCGTCTATATCTTATCTTTAACGTCCACTTCTAAAAAGGCTATTTCAAATGAACCTTGTTAAAAAGTTACCTTTTATACAAAAACAAACTTTTACTATCTAAGAAATGTTACTCAGCGTCGCACATGAATTCCCGATGTTTTTACTTTTCATATTTTTCTAGATGAGACTCTAGTTCGTGCATAAATTATGCAGTTCTATCTGTGTATCACGGTTTAAAATTAAACCCACGCTTTTTGGTGCTCGTTAACCATTTTTTTCGAAATTTTTATTGGGGCTGTAAAGTTTTGGGTTCTTTTTGGTAAAAAAAAGTTAGGAAAAATGAAAAAGAGGAAAGGCGTGTAAATATCCCGTGGTTACTAAATGTTCGGTGGGTCGAATACGTATTTCGTTGCGGAAGGTTTTGTTACCAAACAGCCTGTATTTTTCACCGTGAGGGACTTCAGAATCAAGAAATACTCTCTAGCGACTTCATATTTTAAATATTTTTTAATTGTCTACGCGTTTTCTAAAACCCAAGTCCACATGGACTCCACTCGTTATAAAAACCGCGGTGCACCGCTCACCGCACTATAATTTAGCAGATACAAAATGCTTGAAACATACCTGACGTTAGAAATTTGAAAGATTTTGATTAAAGCTTCTAGCAGAATTATTCGCATGAAATGCTGTGTATATACGGAAATTTAAAATAATACAAATGTCGTTGATAACAAATAAAAAAACAAACAAATTTGTGACTGTCTGGCGCGCAGGAGTTAATGACAAGAAACACATTGAACACATTTTCCCCTGGACACATAATGTGGACAAATGTCCAGACGCTGCATTATTTCTCCTATGTAAATTTGCTTTCTCTATTTTTATTTTAAAAACGTGTCTAAAACGCAAATGTGGACAAATGTCCACAATATGTATTCAAGGGTTAACAAAAATAAAGTAATTAGAGTTTAATTTGAGTGTTTGGTCCAAAATGTTTCTATCGCCGTTGCAGTTTCTTTGGCATGTGGAATGAAAAAGTGATGATTTCCGGGGAGCGTTTTGACTGAAACACTTGGCAAATCGTCAAACTTAGAAACCCAGTCCAGTATTCCCTTTTCGTAAATAAATGGTATCATAGGGCTCTCCCAGTCAATTCCTAAAAATATAATCTGGTTGTAATACTATTGAAATTGGCGTTATACAAAATTTGTTCCAAATATATGTAAATATACTATGATAATTATAAAACGATTTGATAATGATTCATTACTACAGTCCCTACTCCCAATACGGACGCTATTTTCGAGAATCAAAAACGTCCATAGTGGGAGTAAGAACTGTGCTACAGGGCACTTAAATGCATTTTCAAACCCACCACCCCTGTAGGTTTTGAAAATGCATTTAAGTTCCCTGTAGTACAGTCCCTATTCCCAATTTGGACGTTTTTGGCTCTCGAACATAGCGTCCGTATTGGGAGTAGGGACTGAAATAAATTATTCAAAATTTTCTGTCGCAAAACATCTTGAAGGCCTTTTTGTGAGGAAGGGAATACTTTTAAATCTAAAAAAACATAAATAAAAGCTTTGTGAAAACACCATTCTGTTTTCGTTAAAAAATGTGTTGTTGGTTATAAGGCCTTTACCAAAAAGAACTGTAAAAGGACATGACTTCTATATAAGAAATGTACCTTATGGCGGTCAACATGGCTGACCTTATAACCAAGAACGCCTGTATTTGATCTTATAGTCACCCAACTAATTGCACATATTTGATAACAAAATCGCGATTTAAATAAGAACGTTAAATCCATTCGTATCCAAGAACGTACTTATCCTTGGTACGCGAACCTTACCCTGCGCTGGTTCGCTTTCTTTGCCGAGCAATCGTAGAGTAGGAATATGATAATTATTTAAAATGACATCGGGCTTCAACATAGACGAGGAAAACGACGGAATCAAAGATGGACCCATTAACCTAGTCATGAAAAAGAGGTAACGAAATGTGGCATCAGCNGTAGACGATATTTAATATATTAAATATTATATAATATATATTATATTATATTATATACTACACTGCTTAAGGGGTTATGCCGCATAACTTATGCGGCCACTTTCGCCTTCCAAAAACGGTCTTATAAACCCTCAGTGCGTGGGCTGGATAAGTGAAAAAATTTTGGGGGAAAAAGTGGCCTGATAAGCGCACGAGCGGGCAAAGTGGCCTGATAAAGGTGGGCCGGATAACCTCTCAAGCAGCGTATTACGTTTTTTTTATTTCCATTAATACTTATTCACACTTTTTATGCACAATTTCATCAACAAATTACAACTGTATGAAAAAAGTCTTACAAAACATGAATTATACTATTTATTAAGTTTTGCGATTAAATCTCATTTGGAGAAATGCTATTTTCCGAAAAAAAACTAATTTTCCCAAAAACCGCGGCGCAAGGAAATGTTTGTTACAAAATAGCTAACCGACGGTCCCGAGCAAAATATCCTGAAGTACCGTCATCATTCCACTTAACGCCTCGTTCCATCCAAACGTCGTAAAACTCCTTGATTGAAGTTTTTAAAAAAATAGCTAGTACCTAATGCTTTGCTTGATCCGAAGCTGAATTCGAGGAGTATAAATGCTAAGCGTACACCAAGTACGCCGTTATAGGGCTCATCACCCTATTAAACCCTAAAGTTATTTTTTTCGAAAAATATCCTTGTTTACGTAATTACATGTTTACATAAATATGCTGAAAATTCGATTTTAGGGGTTAGCAGAAACGGTGGTAATTGCTTTAGACATTTTACGATCATCAGATTAAAAACAACCTTGGGTATTGAAGACTTTTCCAAACGTTTCTTTAATTCTTCAATTGGCAGAAAAACGTTCTGTGGCGTTGAATAGGGCTTTAAAAGGGCATCCATTCGTTTCTTTTGTAAAGAAATGTAATTTTCATCCGTCACAGTTATTAAACCAAATGCGTCCAGAATAACAAACGAGTGAACATTATCTTGACAGCTTGCCAGATAGGGCGTTAAAGAATTTCCCGAGAAACTATGGGCTACGACATTAAAACTGTCCCAGCCAAGTTCATTTAGAATTTCATGAAAATACCAACAAAAATCAGAATGAGAATAACCCCAGGGCCACTTTACAACAAGGTTCAATGTTAAGAACGTTTTATTATTAAAACGGTAAACAAATGTGAAAAAATTATATGATTTTTTCTTCAAAGTGCGTGCAAGAGAACACTCTTCGGTTCATAGGCTTAGAATAACGCCAGTCGCTTTAGTACAGAATATGTTTCTTTTAAAACAAATTCAAACGGACCTCAAAGAAACATGGCTACCAGATGTACCGTTATGTTTCACCCCCTTAACTTTCAAATTTTCACGATCGTCTCGTTTTCATTTTAGGAGACGTTTTCCAGCTTTTATGCACATAAATTAATCATAATTTATTATTAAATTATGGTCCATAATTGTGAATTAAAATAATAAAAAAGTGAATTAAAAATTTATTTAACAACTCTATTTTCCGTTATGTTTTTTCAACTGAAATGAGTGTATTGTATTTATAATTTATTATTGTTAATTAATTATTTTTATAATGTGAAAACCTTATTTGACTTCACCCCAAAATAAAAAAAAAACAAGCTGAGCAAATCGCAGACCTTAAATAACTAAGCCCCAAAGCACAAAAAGGTAAAGTAGTAAATTACTACTAGTAATTGCATATAAGGTCTTGCGACCAAAGTCGACTTTTACCAGCAGTCTGTGAGACCTTGTAAACGACCTTTTGAGAAATTTCGATCCATGAGACCGTATAGGCAGCCACGACCGAAATGCCATGGACCCGTTTTGTTTTTGTCGCACTTTAATAAAAATATAAGCTTGCAAAAGACTTAAAATATTTTTGGATATTTGATCGAATGACACGCCTAATATTGCTAACAGTGAACCTGTACGTGGTCGGATCGGCCATGACCAGGTAAATCAAATGCAAATAATTCGCAATTTTTGCTCAAATTACCCACCAAAGGCTCAAAAACGCCTAAATTGTCCATCCACCCGTGCAATAGAAACGCTTTTCTCGGCGATCCTTTATTCCACTGCTTAAATGCGAGATTGCCCCAAGAGCATTTCATAATGCCAGAATGAACCCGATTCATGATGCTCGGCAACGTCTAAGAAAATAGTAAATCCAAAACGCGTAACCAAATTTTTTTCTTGTGTTTGTATACTTTAAATGTACCTAAACTCTCAAGGATCCCGATCAGTGTTCGACCATCCGACCATCCCGGATCAAAAATCTAATTATTTTTAGAATAAAAAGATGAAGTTCACAATTTATGAAACCGTGACATACCTCACAACAATTATGAAGTGTACATTCAAATCAAAAAGCGTTTGACTATTTCTAATTTGGCCCAAATGGACCCCTGAGTGTTAAAAACCATTTGTAACAAACAATGTGAATACTGAAGGAAAAAAATATATAAAAAAATGATTTCGAAATTTGCAATTTCCAGGGACGCCGCCGAAATATTTTAGTTGAATACTTTATTGCACAAAAGCTTCCTGTGTACTGATATCAATTAAATAGTGAAAAAAACATTAATTTAGAAATGAAAAGAACAGTGACTCAATTTGAAGCAATATTTTTTGTGAGTGAAATGAAATAATAGGTCAATGATACAAATATATGGACTATCATATGAAGGAGCGCAAAATTGGGCCCTCAATTAATCGCCAATTAACCGTCCGCACCCTAACAAAACAGAAAACTACCTTATAACCCCTACACAAATAACCATAATTACAAGGGTGTAGTTATAAGGTCAAGGTAAAAAAACTGTATTGACTTTAGTGCACCAAAGTCATGATTTCTATAGAAAAAAAATGAGCCAGCGAAAAAAGGCGAACAAGACATAATTTATGAGGAAAAAACTGACTTGACCTTATAGCGGTCAAAATGCCAGACCTTATAATCACACCCTCTGTAGTTATTCTCTAGAAGTGGATTTTTTAGTTTCATCATATAGAAGTATATTTACTATATACCGTTTACTTTTTTATTGAGGCAACTTGCTCTAATGAGGCAATGGCATATTTAAATTAATGTCTCGAGGGTTAAGCTATTAAATACTATAGGAGTGATTAGATAATAAATTGTCGAGTAATAGGACAGCTCAATAATCACAATACGAACTGTATTTTTAAACATACAATGAAACATAAAAAGGCACCGTCTCAAATGGAACTTTTTTATGTAAAGCTATAATCAATTTTCATCAAATTTATACCTGTTATTTATACCTTGGTAACGGCTGTAATATTTGAATATTACAGCCGTTATTGGTTATAAGATCAAGACTTGGCTTGAGTCTAGACGTGCGTGTAAATAAACTGACTTGACCTTATAGCGCTCAAAATGACTATGCTTATAAATTATAAGTTATAATCAACCGGGCCTGTATAGGTTTTTTAATTACACACAGCTTTACCTATACCCCGAGTTTTAACGAACACAATAAAAATGTTATGAAAACTTCATAGCTTTACATGAAAATAGTTATAAACATTTCTGTATTTGACATTTCTACTAATTTAAGCCGATGCCCATGACACTATTTGACAAATGACATTCAAGACTTGTTTTTTCTGTTATAAAATTTTGAACGACAGTTTAATGATTGCAATTCTTGCACATGCAAAGACGGCTTGGTATAGAACATTTCGAAAAAGATATTGTTCTACGAAAAAAACGTACAGTCAGATCAATTTTAAACCACCATATGCTAGACTTACTAATAATATATAAATGTGGACCCCGCATTACTATGGTCGCTTTCTAAATATACTCTTAAGTCGCAATCAGGTTTTAGAGCAGGTATATGACATTCAGAGTTTGAGTTAAAAAATGTATAATTTTAATTTTCTAACCCAAATGTCAGATACCTGCTTTATAATTTGCTTATAAATTGCGGAGTGTATGAAAAAACGACCCATTTTAATAACCTACCTGAAAGAGATAGTGATTTATTTGGAATTACGGATTTATTCAGGAATTTGTTTTACTCGTGACATTTTTAATCGACTTTTTCGGTGACTACCCATATGGTATTTGAACCGGAAAATTTCCAATAATTTTGTTTGTACATTTATAATGTTGTACATGTCACTAACTACATGACACTATAATGACATTTTTAGAATTTTTTTTCTTGACAATTCGTTTTCTAGGCATTTTTTAAGGGAACAAGATAGGTGAAAAAAGAAGTAGGAAAGGTATGACGCAGCTTATGTTACCCCAGATAATAACAGATCTTTACAGTTTTAAAAACGAGGTTCGTTGTTAGGTACCCACTACTCCAACACCCTTGAGATCTTACATACAGTTTTAAAAAAACCTTATAATGGCTCAAAGAAATGTTGATCGAAGCTTTTTAACGCGATAAATTTTAAATCAAAAAACAAAATGATTTCGTCCAAAAGATTGGCTTTCATTTTTTCGTTTTGTTTTTGGGGGAAGAGCAAGACCTGCACTTATTTGGCATATTACAAAACTTCCTGAACTATTTGTCGAATATAATCGTGATTTTCGTTTATATATTTTCGTGATTCCCACATTAGCTGGAATAATTTTTCATCGTCGGTTTCGTCGAGGACGACCTCGGTGGTGAGCTGTGGGTTAAGTCGAAAATATTTAATTCCAGTCATTTCGCACCAAGTTTGGGCGCGAGTGGTCACCCAACGGTCCGCTTCACAAACGGTATCAACAAACATTTTGGCCAGTTCGACGGTTGCAGTGATTGATTTATACGCTTCGAGGGCATTGGTTGGCCAAATTCGATCGGTTGCCCGGCTTCGCACGACCGGTTGATTACCAGTACCAATACTGACAATTACCTTAAGGCATTCGTGTTATTTGGGAAAACCTTGCTTAACCCCCAAACACGATAATCCCAAAGTCCCCCAAACACAAATTGTTAAATTTGTTATAGCATTTCAACAGATGTTTATCAGATGACCGACACGGTTTTTTGAGTCCCGGTCCCTTAATTTAAATCTTTTCGGTGAAAGTGTCCCTTCATGTGAAACCTCGTGTACAGCGTTATTTGGAAAAACCTGTTTTGCTGCGAAAAATGCGGGAGAATAAGTTTTTCTGAGAAAAAAACCTTACCGCTTAATTAACTACCTTAATAGATTCCTTTTCATCGTCTTCATCGAGATTTTTATTTGACGCATTTATCTCTCTTGAAATTTCGACTATGGTGTCCAGCGTTGGATTATTGGCAGCAAGGCCCCCGTCAAGAAACCGGCCCATTGCCGGAAAGTAGGTCGGGGCGGCGCCCGTACACCTTGCTGCTTTCCATAAAAACTCATTTTGATACTCAATGATGGGATCAAACGTTACTTGCCCATCGGTACTCTTCATCACAATGTTTTCCGCGTTTCCAGATGGAACATAACTTCGAAACAAGAACAAATCGGCAGGTTGGCGATCGGCTAGAACAGACGTCACCATTACTCTTGGATGAGTAAAATCTAGCAGTCGGGTATGCTCGCCAAATAAATCCTATAAATCAACCTTGAGTTTTTCATACCCGTTATAAGCTGACGTGTCAAGTCTGACACTGTCAACCCCAGCTATGACAATTACCCGAGCAAAGGTAATTACCCACGGGTAACGGGTAAAATTGCGGGTTACCGAGTGAAAAAAAATACGTGTACCCTTCCATACCCTACCATTGAAAGTTATCCGCGTTAACCCTTGTCCGCGGAACCTGGGTTTCCTTTTGTTTGATCAAGTTTAACACACCTTTAAATTTTGCTCAAGCGGTCCTTCGGCATATGGCCTTTTCCCCGTGAAACAGTCATCTTTAAGTTTTAGATAAAATCGCTGAAGATCCGTCGGGCGGTATTTTAGTAAAAATCCAAGTGCAGTCATGCCGCCGGTCGAGGTGCCCGAAACATAATCGAACAGTGTATGAATTGGGCGTTGGGCTTCCTGCTCAATAGCAATTAATAATTGGGTCAAGACGAGTCCCCGTATCCCGCCCCCATCCAAACATAGCACGCGCAGTTTTTTACGCCTTTTTTGTTCACTTTTCAGTTCTTCAATGTGGTCCATTGAGCGGGCCCGAACAGGGCCCGATTTCAACATGATTTGGTCCGCATCACCGTGTGCGGATTTTGAGCGGGTAATTGTGCACTCATCTTCGCAATTTTGAGATACCGTAAGTGGAATGATTTCCGGCTCTGGATTATTATTTTCCAGATTATTTTCTTCTTTGTTTTTCAAATCTGAAAACTTCACAGACCCGGGGAATTCAAAAGGAGCCGACTTTGGTAAAGGTGAATTCCCTGTGATGGTTATTGCAAGGGTGGCCTAAATGTATGTGAAGACTGCAAATAAAACACGTCAAAATATACACGTAGCAGATTTAAATTTAAGTTTAGTTATAAATAAACGATTTAATTGACTTGGTTTTATATCAACGAAAAGGACCTCTTTTGAGACAACCCGCAGAGGATTTGTAATAAAGATAATTTTTTTCCAAAAAGCATGCTATGGATTTGACCTTTTTCTCCAAAAAAAAAACTGACTTGACCTTATAACGGCCACAACTNGACCCGGGGAATTCAAAAGGAGCCGACTTTGGTAAAGGTGAATTCCCTGTGATGGTTATTGCAAGGGTGGCCTAAATGTATGTGAAGACTGCAAATAAAACACCTTATAAGTTATATAACCATACCCCCTGTATAACGGACTAAATCTCACACCATGTAATCACCACCTACTGCAGAAAATATTTTGCGTATATTTGAAGACTCACACACAAAATTAGGTCCTCCAAAAAATAACCACCTAAAACCATTGTGCCAACTTCCTTCATGAGCAACAGAATAGCATCCCCATGGCGACGACGATTTTCAATGGCCAAAAGTCCCGGCGTTTTGCCCAAATGATTCGTTTGATTATAATTGGCGCCAAACAATAATAACGTCTTCACAATTTTTATATTGCCAATAATGATAGCGTGGTGAAGACATGTATTGCCGTCCTGGCCAACTCCATTTACATCTGCACCGTTAAGTATCATACAATAAGCGGCATCAGTGCGATTCTTCTTAATCATTACATGAAGTGGAGTGTCTGCGAGGGTTTTTTTTTTTATCAAAATTGATAAAAATTGCAATTGTATTTCATTTATAAAATTCCGATTTGACAGAATTGACGAAAAAAATTGGCTAAAAACCTCTTCTAAAAGAGTGGGTTTTTTAGTCAATTTATTAACAATTATACCCATATATGGGTTTTCAAGTTTTCAATGAAGATGTATCCATTCCGCCAGTCTCAATGTTCAATCGCTTTCTACGAGAAATAATAAAAACCACCTTTAGTATTTGACTTGTAATGAGTCTCGGCGCCGTGCTTCATGAGTTGATAAACGTCTGCTTTGGTCCGGGCCCAATGAAGGGCCATTCCGCCATGTCTGGATTCAATCGCCCGGATTTCGTCGGGTTGATGAGAAAGCACTTTTTCCACCAAATCAAATCGTCGTTTTTCGTCGAGCAAAGCGTGTTTAAGAATTAGATGTAACACACGGCCATTGGGGCTGTTCACACTGAAGTTAACGTTACAAACTTATGTTAACACATTTATCCCCACATTTGTCAAATAATTTATATTCATAACTATATGAAAATATGAAAAATTGTTCTTTAGAAGATTAATAATTAATTTATAATAAGGATAACTTTTTAGGTCTTCCTCTCACATTCTAAAGCTCGAAATCAAATTAAGAAACTGCTTAATTTCTCTGACGGCATGTTTGATCTTTATACATTTCGATATCTTTAGGAACTAAACCTGTAAATAAAAAAAATGTGGGAAGTGTGACTATAAGGTAAAGGTCTAAAAACTAAATTGCGCTTATATAAATTATTAAAACTGGCTCTCCCTTAAAACCCAAGTTGGGTTACCCAACAACATGAAGATATTATTTTGGACCTAAAACGGAGCCAACGGGAAAATCTCCAAGACCAAATCGGTGACAACATAACAGCACAAGGGGTGTTTATTACCTTAAAGATGCGCCGGCTTCAATCAAAGCATACAGAAATTTATCTTTTCCCTCACGGGCACAAATATGAAGCGGTGATTCGCCATTATTATTCTGCAAATTCATTGCAATGTCAGGGTGCTGTAAAGGTGCTTCATTCGCTAAATATTGAAAATAGGAAAAGCCATCTTCGCCAATATCAAGAAAATAGTGATAAATCGTGTCACCCTAAATTGTTCAAATTATTTTATAACTACATTTTACAACATAAATTATTACGTAAAGAGATATGGTTAATATTAAAATGTCGGTAATCATAAAGCCAAAATAAATTAAAAGCAAATCGTTGAAAATTGTTAATGTTCTTTTCGGATTTTTCAAAAACACAATTCAAAGGCTCTGTTAACTGTTGTACACCGCCTGAGTGCCGTTTGAGATTACTCGGGTGGACCCATGTTATCAGCCCAGAGCCATTAAAAATGCTTTTTCTGAAAGCTTAGATGCAAAAAAAAACCTCGCATAAATTCTTTTAAAAAATTCATAAATTTCAAAAAAAAACAGCACACGCTTAGAATACAAAACAAATCTTAACGTTAATGGCTACGTACTACAACTTATAGCAATCCAAATGGTTTCTTTAATAACTTACATTACAGTCTTGGATATTAGTTTTGGCGCCAACAGAAAGAAGATGTTCAAATAATTCACGTTTTAATTGACGAACGGCCAATTGAAGTGGTGACCGTCCCAAAGAGTCCCCGACCGTTACGTGCAGCCGTTTGGCGGGTAAGGAATGAACTGTGAATACACTTTTGAGTGAAATATCAACCGCCACATGCGCTGATGTCCACGCGGGTTCCTAGAAAAAGTATTTATCGGCTGTTTGTTATGTCATGGGTTCATAAGAGTACTTAAAATTCATTTTTGTAACTACCATAAACCCTTCCGAATAAAAATCACAATAAAATACAGGGGGTTGGTTATAAGGTCAAAGTCAAAAAACTGACTTGACCTTAAATGAATTTGAAAAAACTGACTTGACCTTATAACCAACCACTTTTTCTTAAGATTTTTAAATTTTTTTTAAGATGAAGACTTGGCAACGGAGTGGGGTCCCTGAGAATATATTTTTTTCCTTTAAAAAATTTCGCCTTTTTTGGTGCATTTAAAACAGCATTTGAATAAAATTAATTATATCGCACCTTTTTTAATGAATTTAAAACAAGTTGAAGAACATTTTGTGAATAAAGCGTGGCAATATCAAGCTCGTGAAGAATTAGTGAAATGACAGGAAACTGTTGAACTGCTTCTGATTCCTTTGTAATAGGTAATCGAAAAATTCGGAAGTATTGTTTGCGGGATTCGACCAGTCGGGGATTTGTCAAAACCGAATCGAACCATTTCTCGGTTTTAATCAAAGTACAATGTTTAAAGGAGTCAATAACAGCACTGCGACTTTGACCAATCTAAATGGACTGGAGGTTGAAATGAGGTCAAATGAGTTTACAGTCCCTACCCAAATAAGATAAAAAATCACGTAATCACCCAAATAAGATTTTTTTCGAGTTGAAACTACCAACAGATTTTTTTTTTGCCAAAAATGTATTTTTTGTTTGTATTTAAGAATCAGAACAAGTTACGTTTTACGCTTTCGACACGACTTTCGAAAACGTAATTGTAACCCCATATTTTTCAACGCGCTTATTTTAACAGCGATATTTTCAATCAGAAATTTCGGCACAGACTGAATTGGTATAATGTCTAAAATGTCGAAAGGGCAAATTAGCCTTTATCTCCTAAAAGAGTGTAAATACACTTTATCCACAATAAAAAAAAATCGACGAAAAGAACACACCTGAAATTGACCCTTTATCACCTTTTGACTGTATTCACTTTACCCCCTATTTTGTCAACAAATTACCCATTAGACAAATTCCCTTTTCGATTAAGGAAAATTGATTTCAATGCAGTCGGTGCCAGGAATTCCTACTTTATTTTCGAATCAGTGTTTAAAAGTATTTTTTAACAAAAATTTGTAACATATTTAAAAAAAATCACAAAATTCGAAAAAAATGTTTACAAAAATTTTAGCAATTAAGATCGTACCCACTTACACCAGTAAAAATATCTCCATAAAACTCAACGTCTTTTTGTGTTAATTCGACGGCAATGTAGGGCGCATTGATTAACTCTTGGACAGCCTGGACTCCGCGCTGGGCGACCGAAGAAATGCCATCTGTTACATCCTGCTTCAATTCCTCGAACTTTTTAAACATCTAAAAATGCATGATAGAGAAAGGCATGTTAGAAAGTCACAATTGATGAACTTGTAACTGACGTTTTTTAATTCTGTTTGCCAAGCGTACACTTATAATTGTATAATATATGTTGTTTCCGCTCATGACAAGACTAAAAAACTATCTACTTTATATTTATAATATACATGGAAGTATAACTGTCGCATTTCTCTCGGTTAAGTTAAAGCTAGTGCGATAAAAAAAAATCGTGGAAAAAACTTGTTGGATTAGGCACAGAAATTCACGCCAAAAAATCACGGGGTGTTTTGATGAAAACAGACAGCTACCTCAAACTTGTTTGTTTCACGTGTTAATGAATGTGACATCCACTTTTTAAATAAAAGTAAAACCAGACTAGCGGCAAATATTAATATGTTTAATTAGAACTCGTTAAAACGTCGGGGTACGCTATTAAATCACATAGCATAAGCATTTCGCCGAATACGTGATCTGTAAAAGACCACAAATCGCAGGAATATTTCTGGAAAGGAAAAACATTTCTGAGAAAATTCCTAAAGATACGAGTACGTTTTCTGCGAGATGTTGCGGTGTCATAAAGTATATGGGGATAAATTTCGTTTCAACCCAAATGAATACGAAAAGTTAAAAAGGTTTTATACATTTACCTTGACTGTAGCTTCTGTTGCATTACGTATCCTGCGATAATATAGTCTCAGTTTCGACCAAATGCATCATTTTAGTCTGAAAATTACGACATTTATTTTTTTCCTAAAAACGAAACAATCAATGTAGCTGTCATCTAGCCTTAATACGTTAGTTCTTCCGCCCGATCGTACTGAAGCGTTTTTTTTTTGCCCAAGATCTAAGAAAAAACGAGCGGAATCAGCTCAGAGACTGTATTGGACTCTGTATTTTCAAAAGCTTGACCATTTAGTTTTACACTGTAGGGCTGGAAGTTTAAAAACTTTAATCCAAAAAAGAAGTGCCATGTTACAACCCATGTAGTTGGTGTTCTCGAGCCTTAGAAATTTCAAATTTGTAAAAAAAAACGTTTCACTAAATTAACTATGTTTAAAAAAGGCTTGGAAAAATATACAGGGGGTTGGTTATAAGGTCAAGGTCTAAAAAACTGACTTGACCTTAATGCACTTAAAAAAACTGACTTGACCTTCTAACCAACCTGATTTTTTTCCACAATAAGAGGACAAAGTTCAAAAAGACATGATTTTATAGAAAAAAGTGTAAAAAGACATGATTTCTATAGGGGGAGGTCTTCATCCAAAAAAGCCACTCAAAAAAAAAACTGTCTTGACCTTAGTACCTGGGAAAACTGACTTGACCTTAGTGCAAAAAAATGGCATGACCTTATAACGGCACAAATGGCTGACCTTATAACCAACCCCCTGTAACATTTAACCCCCTGTAACATTGGTAGATTTTTAAAATCAAATTATTTGACGACCTCGAATGATATTTAAAAAGAAAACAAGAGAATATCCATGAGTTTGTCTACAACATTTATTTGCCGTGTAAATTTAAAAAAAGTAATAAATTAATCTTTGACAAGTTACATAATTTAACAAGAGAACATTAAAAGTTGAACTCAAATCTTTTTAAATAATAAATACAATAGTATGGGGAATAAGTACAAAACCTTGAAATAATTATAAGCATTTAGGAAAAAGGAAGATACTGGCCGGATTTTAAATTCGTCTTCGTATCAAGTTCGTTATTTTTAGAAGATTTTTAATTTATTGACTTTTTAATCTAATGAAATGTCAAATCTGATAAAAAACGCAAATCTCAAAATAGATTTTTACCAAAATCATATATGACTAATATTTGACTGAAAATAAATAATTTGAAAAAAAAACGCCCGGCATCTTGTTTTTCACAAAACTCTTATGTGAGATTTGCTTTAAAACATGTAAATTCTAATTTTTTAAGTTACCACGGTACTTAGAAATTCGAGTGAAATTTATTTTTGTGCTCCGGATTTGTTGGAGAACTCAAAAGGTTGAATTTTGAGAAACCGTCAATTTCGTCAGTTGCTATACAGTTGAAATTGAATAATGGTTGCTATGAAGGTGGGTGAATTGGTCGAACGTTTATGGCCAATTACACGTTTAAAAATTTTTAAACGTGTAATTGCCCATAAACATGCATTTGTAATCATTGTTCACATTTACAGGTCAAACCCTTCAGGAGAAAGTGCGATCCAATCACCTTTCTTCATATAATCCCATTATATGAATTAGACGATATTCACTAAAGAACAAATATACCTTATAATAATTCAAACGAACTGCAGCGGTAACCAAAAACGACCTATAGTAGTAAATACATAATTCGCCTGATAAGAGGACATCGTCTGTATTTTCATGCAATGCTAGTTGAGCCAGTTAAGTCAGTCTCTTATTTCTCGCCGGCTACGTTATATTAAAAAAAAATATTGAAATACATTGAAAAATGAAAAAAAGGTGTTCGAATCTGAACCCTTTTTATAAATAAATAATGACATCGTGTCGTCATGAAGATCTATGTGCAGGAGCAGACTATTCTGATTCTCAAAGACCGTAGCGACTTAAATGGTATAAACTACAATTGAGTAAAAGATAATATTTTTTGGCATTATCTTTTTTACGAAATACAAAATTTATTTTTCCACGGAATATATTATATTTATAATTTATATTCGACGAACAAACGCCAAAAAATAAATATAAGCTAAAGTGTGCCGTTGTATATTCCGGACGCAATATCACATTCGGATGTGATATTTCGATGGAATATGACAATTCGAATTTTTAGTCGGAATATACAATGGCATATTAACCTACATTTTTGACCAAATGCAGTTCGTACCAGTTGAATCGACGTTTTAAAAACATTACCGGTACAAACTATTTTTAGTCTTTCAATTCACGTCACTAGCTAGAGCTGATTTGTCAAAAAAAATAAATTTGAATCGAAAGCCGCAAACCGTTCTAACAACTTGAATTTATATCATTTTTGAAACTTAAATTTAAATATTTTCTGTTCTGAACCAATTTTTTCAGCGACACCTCAAATTGATTTTTTTACAAATTAATAAATGACGAAAATTTTTTTTTGTTTAATTCAAATAGTTTGTTGGTAAGGAACTGCGTAAGTTTTTTGACATGAAAAATATTTATAGGTCTTATCGCCTGCATAATACAGTTACTCTTAAATCTAATTAAATCATTATGAGTTTTTAGATGATTAACTGATACAAAATTCCTGATATAAAAAAACTGTCCATATGAAGTTCAGATTTTTTTAATGCACAGGTAATAAGGTATTGAAAGAGTATTTGAAAAATGTGTTGATATTTTGCAGTAGAAATAATTTTAGGGTTGAGAATCGGCTGATTTTGGCGAATGCTCAATTGGGCGAAAATGTCATATTCCCAACCGACTATTCGCCAAATTTTACCTTCCCCAATGATTATTGTTTTTTGTTTGTTTGTAAAAAAGCAGTACAGAATGAGTGGGCAACTTAGCCGAGATCCTTTTTAATAAACACGGAGCGTAGGTGGAACATTGGGGCACTCTTCCTCATCTAAGGTGTGATCGATGACGGCTCGGTATTCGAGGGTCACTTTTCCGGTTTCGGGGTCAATTAAGGACATTGTATGTTTTCGCCAGTGGTCAGCCATGGGCACTTCTACCTGGCCCTCGAGTGGTTTCGCATAATCGAATTCATCCACACGATCCTACAATAAAAAATAGGAAACTATTTTG
>SCLG01000009.1:318239-333204 GCA_004367875.1 Oikopleura albicans | reverse complement strand
GGAGATTATTGTAAAATTTATTGAAAGAGTCTCGCTTGAAAACAAAAACTTTGGTACGGTTAAAAATGCAAAATTTATTTGTTTAATCTTTAAAAAGAACCCTTTTTAAAATGTTTTTAAAAATCTAAAAAAAAATATTTTTAAAATATTAATTTTTAATTCCTTTCCAGATCCTTTTTAAACAGTTGAATTTTTTTTTTTAATTTCCGTGTTTTAAATAAAGTTTCCCCGTCTCCTAATTTTACTACATGATCTCACCCAGCCTTTTACGGTATCATACATATGCCACTTCCAATCATCCTCTTCCATATTACCTAATGCCGCATTGATGCCACCTTGTGCCGCAACCGTGTGTGATCGAGTCGGGAAGAGTTTTGTGATACAGGCAGTATGAAAGCCCGCCTCCGAGAGGCCAAAAGCGGCGCGCAAACCCGCACCACCCGCGCCAACGACGAGCGCGTCAAACTTATGGTCGATAATCTCATATGAATTGGCGACTGTCGACTTTCGGGTGAAACCCGCGGACCTCCCGTGAATATTTAGACTTCTCCGAATAATTCGCTGCATTCTTAATAATTTTTTCTCTAATTTTTCTTTTTTTTTCTGTTTCGTCTCTCTGCTTACATAAATAAATGTTCAGGGGGGTTCAACGGGTGTAAAATTATGTAATCGTAGTGTGACAGAAATGTGTTAATCGTTGATGATCTCTACTTTAAGCTTCTCGAAGAATCTTAGATACCTTCCTACAAGAATAGGAAGTGTCATCACGTTGTTTTTGTTTTGTTTTGAGACAAAAAGAAAACGGATTTTATGGAAAATCTAGAAATTTCTCGAAGGAGAATTACGTAACAGAATTGCGCAATGAAA
The DNA here is from genome assembly GCA_004367875.1 of Oikopleura albicans. Lineage (NCBI taxonomy): Eukaryota > Metazoa > Chordata > Appendicularia > Copelata > Oikopleuridae > Oikopleura > Oikopleura albicans. Next base: position 332,337 of record SCLG01000009.1, on the reverse strand, counting down.
CAGCTAAAGCTTGGGGCCATATCAGTGCTGCGTTTGTTTACGTACCGTTAGTCCGATTTAGCACCAAAATATGTTGAAACACGTTTGAAACAGAAAACGTCTGTTTTTAATGTACAAAAAAACCTTTATTTAGTTCTTTTTTTTCCCGAGAAGTAGTGTTTAATTGTTCTATGACTCATCGAGCTGTTATTAACATGCCATAAAAGTGTATGTTCAATTTCAATTGATGTAAAAAAAACACTTATCATACAAACTTTTACAAAAAAAGCTTTTCAATAAAATAAATTGATTAATACCAATTACAGTCCTTACTTCGATTATGGAGCATCTTTGTGAAAAAAAAATTAAAAAGTAAAAAAAAAAACATTTATTTTAGCAATATAAAGTCGGACCGCTCCTTATCCGACTAAGGATTTTACATATAACATAACAAAATATGTTACGTAAATTAAGATGACTAGGGTAGCCACCTGAAATTTAAAAAAAATGGTTTAAAACATTTAGTTTATACTGGGTATAATTTTTGACGAACCATACTCAAACCACCTACGGCCGATTGGCCAACATTTGTTAAAAATGAAACTTAGAGTAGAAATGTGTCTACAATTTTTCCTCAACATTTTTTAATCATCTGCCAATTAAAACACGTATCAATAACCTATCGTTACTTCAGAAAATTTCCGTGCAATATAAATTATGTTATATCAGCACTAACATATGAATCATATAATATGATGAAACAATAACATAGTACAGGGGTGCAGATATAAGATCCCATCTAGTAATAAAGTATGATACGATATTTTAGGTAGGAGAATTTTTATAATATTAAAAGCGAACTGTCTGAAAAAGGTGGCCAAAATAAAACGAAAAGTCTAATTTGCGGACATCAGGTCCATAGTAACATAAGTGTAACTACGAACTTGTACGCATATTATTTCTCTTTCTGTGGAGAGAATGGGTCCATGGGTCGCCCAAACAGACAATGATTGTTATTCCAAAAATAAAATATTATTGGAAGTTGTTTTATACCCATAAAGTAGAAAAGTCGATTTCTAAAGATTAGCCGCAACGGGTTAATTTTTTCATTTTTGATAAATTACCGTACATGTATAACAATTATCACAAATAAGATAAGAAACCAAACATAGCCCGCCGCACCTAACCGGTAGAAACCAAGTGTTATTCTTATACCCATGAGTCATTCCGATAAATTTTCCAATAGTTATATCACTAACACATGAAACATTACAACCCTTAAAATTGCTTATTATAACAAACTGTAATTTATAGCTACCCAAAAGCTAGACACTATAGTTACGATGCAACTTGAAAAAATTCTCCAATGAAAGTTTTCGGCCACCCTATGCCTGAGTCGTGTTTTTCAAATGAACTGTCACTTTTTGATCGTCCATAAGGCCATTATTGAATAGGGCCCGAAATGGATTATATTCGCTACTTAGGACCAGTTCTCGACCACAATTATCGGCCACTGTCTGATATAAATACTTATTTATTTCATCTCGAGATGAAACAACGACAATGGCAATATCGTAATTACGCGCAAGTTTACTCAGACTAGACCGTTGTTCGAAACCGTAGTTTTATAAGAAAAAAATAGTAATTTATTGTCATAAAAATGGAAAAAAAACGTTAACTCAGATTTTTTTCAGTAAAATTTCTAAGCCCTTGCACCCAATACTTTTATAACTCCTATGGGCATTTTATACAATTTAAATTAAGTTCAAATCATGTTTGGTCTGCGGGGCGTTAGCCAAGTAAATATTGATGTACGGCTAAGACATTCGTCTATGTAAATTTCGAACATGGTTTCCTAGACATAGACTGTTTCACGATTTGGTAGCCCCGTTTATCGAGAAGTTCACACGGTCCAACAAGTTTTTCGAAACCATTTATTACAATGACTTTTAGGAGATTTAGAAATAAATAATTTTCAAAGGAATTATGATATTATACATTTAGACCTTTTGATAAATACTTTTTTTAAAGTGTAATTTTATATTGTAGTAATTTTCTAGATAGATAATTCTTCATCCAAAAAAAAAACGTAAAAAAGACATGATTTTTAAGATGTTTTCCGAAAAACATGCTACTCAAAAAAAAAATGACGTGACCTTATAGCCACAACCCCTGTGCCTTTGTATAATTTTAACAATTCTTTTCGAAACCCGTCTTTTAAATTTTCATATATTTTTTCAATTTTTGACGATAATTTCGTTGTTATAGATGCAATTGCGAGTTCCAGTTGTGTTATGTCTAATATATTACTGATCTGAACATTCAACGAGTCGAAGTTTGATAGGCCAGACGCAGTAATATTTGGATTTATCTTCGCATCAAGAATTATAATATTAACCACTTCGAGAATATTATTACATAATTTTGGTTTAAATTTTAAGTTCAAAATTCAGACTTTATTAACCACCTGCAATTTGTTTTCGTACGCATACGTTATGCGATATAACTGTTAAGTTTCCTCTTTATCGTTTGCTCTATTTTTTATGACCAAACCGTTGTTGTGCCAGAAATATCAAAATAATTCTCAAAAATAATCTTTATCATGGTGATCTCATTTATTGTGATTGGGAAAACTAATTGTTTTTTCTCGACCAACGAACATTTTTTGTATGTAACTAAAATGCTACAAAATGTTTAAAACTGTTGGAATAATAAGAATATTTTTAGGGAAATATTTCCTTCTTAATGTACGTAATTTTTTGAAAATCAAAAATTAAGATAAAAAGGACTTAAAATATGCCAGCGGGGGTCTTCATCCAAAAAAACGTAAAAAGACATGATTTTAAAGATGTTTTCTCAAAAAAATATGCTACTCAAAAAATCTGACTTGACCTTAGTGCAAAAAAACTGACTTGACCTTATAACGGCACAAATGGCTGACCTTATAAACAAACCCCCTGTAAAGTCACAATAAACACTTTGAATTTATGGTACCATATTATTTCAATACAACATCAATTTCCATAAAAATAATAAGGCACCAAACTAAATGGCACATACAAGTTAACGTGTTTCACTTTTATCTTCTCGAAAATTCACTTTTCTTTACTTTGAAAAAATCATAAATTTTAAACCGTCCCAAATATTCTTCAAGAGCGTATCAATTTCACTGCGCTGTGGATATTGATAGGAAACTAAAAGTGTTTCACCCAAACGCAGTCCTCCACAAAGAACGGTATCAAATGACTTGATTTTTGTTCTTTTTGGTCGTTTTGAAATGAAATGGGAACTTATTTCGAAATTTAGGTTTTAAATTAATTTTAGTTTTATTTTTTTTTTTAAATTAAAATACTTGAGTTTAAAATACTTTGAGATTAAAATACTTATGAATAAAATTATAAAATTTCATGAAAATATAGTACAGGGGCCTCAAAGCAAGGGCCCCCAAAGTAAGGGCCCCAAAGTAAGGGCTACCCTCGAAGTAAGGGCCATCTTTTGGCATTATTTTTTTTTTTCAAAACTTAAGTAAGCTTTGTCAAGGTTAAGGCTTTCTCAAAGTAAGGGCCACCTCAAGTAAGGGCCTTTTTTGGCACTTTTCAAAATCGAAAAGGGTGGCCCTTACTTTGAGGCCCCTCTGTACATGAGGTTGGCTATTAGGCCACGTTTAATGATACTTGTGACCTTAGGTACTTTTTAATTAGCCATTTTGGACTTAAAATCAGCTCCAATTAATTTTTACTCAATATTTTAAATACAGCCCTTTCTCCCATAGTTTTGTCTCGAAAAGGACCTTAAAGCGGACAAAATCCTAGACCTGATGGTTAATGTTCAGCTCTAGATTTTATTGTATCCCCTTAAGGTCATTTTTAGACTTTATAACCCATAAGTCAATATTTTGCATGACAGAATTATTTAAAAACGACCTTATGGATTTTTGTTTTCCCTTTGTAAGTGCGATAATGTCTCTTCCGTTTATAATGTCTCGTTGAATTGTCATATTTAGGAACTGTTTTGTCGACCTTATTTGTTCTGACGACAAACGACAGCAACTATCAAGTGTAGCATCATCTGTACGTAAAAAGTCTTCTAGGCTACCCAAATAAGCTTAACCCCAATGTATATGATATTTTTAAATACTAAATAATTATATATCCCATATTTAGTCATAAAAATGTGCCGCCAGAGCATCCCATACAAAAAGGATTTCCCCTAAGAGCCTTAGAGTAAGACCATAAAACCGTATGAAGTACCTTACAACCGACCAAATATCAGACCTTATAAGCAAACCCTGTAATACGAGTCATTTTTACGATTACGAGTTAATTTTCTCGATACAAAAAATATTCAAAGCTCCACAATTTGGGTATCCATATTCTGCTGTATTGTAAATATTGTGATTGTTGAGTTCGACTAAGACATCATCACATAGCCATGGCAGTGTTTTTGCACAAAGTAAGGGATTCATTCTTCAAAAAAGATATACATGTTTTTTTTAGTTTTTCATTCTCCGTCAAATGAAATAATTCATATTGGCAATGAATGCAAGTTTTTCGTTTGTTGTTATTAATCATGTTGTTATTTCTCAAGTTTGACTCATTTCGTTTGCCAATTCTCGTTGGCGCTTTTTCTCAAGTGCCCGCGCGCGATTTGCTTCCATGCGCGCGCGCTGTTCGTCGGTTATTTGTTTTTTGGGCGGTGGCTGCCCTTCGCCACTTGAAGCCGCGCGTTTTTCACCCGTTGAAACCGGATTCTTTATGCTGGTCAAAAACTTTATTTTTTTATAAATTGCGAAGAATAGGTGGAATACCATAGCGGCCAAAATGTCTTATAACTATACGTATTAATTTATAACCATCAGTATTAAGAAACAAAACAATATTGATTATTTTTAAGATAGACTCAAATTTAAAATCACAATATCCAAACAACCGAAGACGGTAATCCAACTTAGTCTTCCGAAACCCACGTACAAAACTTTGGGAACTTTCCCGACATAAAAAATTTTCATTGAGTCAAATTGGATTTATTGAAAAAAAAATCCCGGCTAAAACTGAAAAATTCCAGTTTCTCTAAAATGGGACGATTACTTTTCTGATCTATCTTTTACCACTAGGTCCATTTATGATTATTTTAACCCGTCAGAGAGGTCATATTACAAATTGGTCGTCCTTAAGTTGATAGACCTTTGCCTTGGTAACTTGGTCAAATAAGTCTTCTGGGATGGGGGCGTCATTGAAAGGGTCATCATCATTATCATCGTCATCTTCGCCCCTACGAGTTACGTCCTCTTTTGGCATTCCCATCCCATCTAATTCATCCAATACTTCATTAGTTCGAATTCGCCGTATAGTATTTTTTACAAGGCCTTTATTGCCCATACTTTCAATTTTAGCTAACGATGTGTCAAGTTGCCATTTTGGATATAACTGATGTGTCCATCTCTCCAGTCTCGACATTAAAATTTGAAGGTTTTTGTATTCCGAATCTTTTTCGCTCGATAATTTCATACCCTAAAGGGGATAAATTAAGGTTTGAAAATCCTAATTTAAGATTAATATTTTCGGACGTATTTTTCCAAAATACCTTAAAATCAACGCCAGGAGGGTTATCAAGTCTTGGCCCAAGACTCTTGGGTAAAAATAACAAGACCTTAAATGCACTGGTTTAAAAGTAATTAGAATTCAATACTCAAAAATTAATAAATTTTTTGTTTGGATATTCTCACCGCATAAACTGCCTACCTTAAAGTGAGATAAGTATTTGACTAGACCTTTCGGGCCACATAAAAGTCGTTCATTAAGCACGATGCGATTACTGATAGTTGCCTTTGCCTTGACTACTTTTTTCTTTTTCGGATCTGGCGCTTCTTCAGCTTCCTCAACTCCCGGCATTTTATCATCGTCGTCGGACAATTTATCAAAAAAATCGCCGACATCGTTTTGCTCAAGCCCCTCCATATACTTCCAGTTCTATAATTCACCAAAAAAAAATTTCAACTGATCTTACCAAAAAGTTAGATTTTGAACAGAGGTATAAGGCAGTGTTTTTTTAACCTAGAGGTTTTCAAATTTTGTAAGTTTTGCCGTTTTTCATAATAGACCGGTTTCAATAAGTTTTAATGATCGCTGTCGCTACTCGTATCCCCAAATTGTTTACTTCTGGCATATGATAAAAATTCAGCCGCCGGGCCTTCCGATTGGTTCGAATGTTTTTGCAACGCTTCCACAAGAGGATATAATATTTCTTCAACGGTGTCGCTATAGGGTGGGGACGCAATTTCAAGCACCTCACCAACAAAATGTCGAATAAGTGAAGCGTCAATTTTTTCCGATTTATTAATCGACGAAATATAGTGCAGTACGGGCATCACATAGCCGCGGGAAACCAAATGTACCATACGGTCGAGTACACTTTTTTTGAGATTAAGCACAACTAGGGTGTCCATTGACGGGAAGGTGTTTTCGACGAGTCGAGTAAGAAGCTTCATCACGTCACTAATGTAGGTTTTTAGAAAAATGTCGTCATTCCAAAATTAGAAGAAAGCCGCGATGAGTAGAATTTTTAAAGTGACGTGACCATTAGAACAAAACATTTTGTGTGGGACGTCTAAAAACCATAAGGTCTTAAGGTCTTAAAAGACTTCTCTAAAAAATGGAAGACTTTTTTCTTTCTACAGAAAAGTGAAAAATTTATAAAATCTTAGACTTTGTCACAGAATGATATGATTTTATCATTTTAACGATACGAGCCTATGAAAGAATCCAAGGCCTTTAAAGTTTAAACTGTTTAAATTAAACACCCCTTATAAATTACGCCAGACTAACTGAGATATTTTAAAACTTAATGCCAAACTAACCTATGTAAAAGAGGATGACACGTGGCGACTTCATCAACCAGAGCTAATGATACCGGCGTGCCTTCAACCTGTTTTTCAAGATATTTTGGGGTTGTTGTGGCCTCGACCCAACGCAGTACGCCGAGCCCGACAGATGGATATCGAATACATTGGAAAAGTGTGGGCAACTCCCCTAAAATATGCAATGTGCCTTCCTTTTCCAAAAGCAAATTTGACGCGTTTTCAATTGCCCGAGCCGTTTGCTCAATTTCCGACTCTTGCCGATCGATTGAAATGCGATTCCCGTGTTTGTCCCAGTCTTCCCAGACACAGGCAGCATACCCAAATAACCACACACATTTTGACTTTTGATCCGGGTTTACGTTGCTACCCTAAATATCCCATGAAATATTTGTCACGGCAACATTTCAAAGTCACAACCTTCTTACTGTAATTTCAAAATTCGTAACGATAAAAAATTATAACATGATTTTATCAGAAGAACCGACTTTCCCTTACTGCAAACAAAAGACATTTCTATAGATATACCGTATGGGGACTCTCTGGCTCTGAGGCTTTGAGCAATTTTCGTATGATTTGTAACGCTATTATGACGTCACCCTCAGAGTCAGAGCGTCCCCATACGGTAGAAAAAATGAGCTTTGATTGAATACACCGCCAGAGGGTTTATCAGGCCACTTTCGCCTTCCAAAACCGGCCTGATAAACCCTTAAGCGCCCTGATAAACCCCAAGGGCGTAGGCGGAATAGCTGTAAAATGTGGACAAAAGCACGAGCGGGCAAAGTGGCCTGATAAAAATTCAGGCGGTGTATATAAAACATCAAAGTAACAAACCTGCGTGGGAATGAAAAGATAATTGATGAATAAATCAAATATAGCGGGTGAACGAAGGAGTGCAATTGGTGGGGGTTCAGAGTCCCGATAAAGCTTGAATAAAACCGTAACGTCGTGCAATTGAAGCGATGTTCCCGTTAAAATATTCGAAATAGCTAAAAATAAACTTCTACTTAGTACAGTGACTGTACTACAGTCCCTCCCGAGTAAATCTAGGAATCTTTAAATTGTACCCGTTAACTATAGAGGCGTGCTTATAAGCTAAGCTAAAAACTGAAGTAACCCCTTCAAACATAAAAAAAATGAATTGGATAGTCCAAAAGACAAAATAATGGTGAGACATGATTTATGTTGGAAAACTGAATTGCCACTATATCGTTGAAAATGTATGACCCTGAGGTCGTGAACGAATTATTTACTATATTGATGATAACCCTAGAACCCTAAAATTATCCTAGTAATTGTACATAGGTTGTTTATAAGGTCAAAGCCTAAAAATCCCATACCATGAATAGCGCGTGGAAATTTACTAGCGCCAGGAATTGACGCAACCCATGCTGTATTAACGGCATAACCGCGCGTACGAGCGAATAATTCGACCTCTTGTGAAATGCGTTGAATAAGACCTTCCTTTCCCTGTACCCGTTCGCCCAGCTCCTTCATCAACGATTGCGAAAATAGATATGTGTGCTCAGAATGATTCACCATTTCGCAAAATTTTGGCAGTTTCTCAATTAGCGTTTCATCGGCTATGGAGCAGTTATTATTTGTTTTGTTGATATTTTAAAATATATTAGGTTTTTTCGAAACTTTTTCGAAAANGGCATAACCGCGCGTACGAGCGAATAATTCGACCTCTTGTGAAATGCGTTGAATAAGACCTTCCTTTCCCTGTACCCGTTCGCCCAGCTCCTTCATCAACGACTGCGAAAATAGATATGTGTGCTCAGAATGATTCACCATTTCGCAAAATTTTGGCAGTTTCTCAATTAGCGTTTCATCGGCTATGGAGCAGTTATTATTTGTTTTGTTGATATTTTAAAATATATTAGGTTTTTTCGAAACTTTTTCGAAAAGCGTTAAAATGCTCATAAATGCAAATGTAATTACAAGTTGTGAGTTATTTACAAATGAAACGACTTGGTCTTTCTTCGAAAACAAATATTTAATAATTATAAGAAAATTGTCTACAAGTTTTTAAGATGAATTTTCAACACTTTTTTATACACCCCTGCGCAGTTATGTTTCACGTATTTTACCGAAATGTAATAGTTCGCACTGATGTTGCTCATTTGCCGACAGGGGTTGTTATGTTTAAAAATGTTTTTTCACACGTTTTTATATGATTTTTACGCAATTTTGTACATGATTTTTATAGCGATTTATAATACTTTTATAGAGCGATTTTCAAAGAATTTTGGATCTTTCATTTGAAGTTTGACGCAAATTTTATCTCAAAAATTAACTTACAGCTACGCAATAAATTCTCCAACGAAGTTTTAATAACTCGCGCAAAAACGTCCAATTGTGCCGCCGCCGTCGATAAATTCGTTATTTCGCCTTGGTGACCAGCGTCCGAAATTAACTTGATTACATAGTTCAGAAATACACAGTCCGGATAAGTCTCAATAAGTTTGTAAAATAACTGTCGCCACTTTTTAAAAACAATCATTTCATCGAGCCATTCCATTGAGCCTTTCTTTGTCGAAATTAGATTGTTATCGGCCTTGGAGGGGTCAAAATGTTTCAAAAGTTGCTCGTGTAAATGATTTTCCACCAACTGTTGAACATCGGAGGGCGACATTCCACTAAAAATAATTTTACACCTGTAGGTGCCTGGGAGTTATAAGTTACACTTGGGGGCATAATATCTTAACTTATGATTCATAAGGTTAGATCAACTTGGCCGATTTGAAAACAACGACCATAAGACCTTATAACCATCTAAAAAAATTACGACCATGAGACCTGAAAAAGACACCAAAAAAGTTGAAAAAGACATGACTTCTAAAGAAAAAACTAAGACCTTATTTAAAACCCCCCTGTAACATTTTTTTAACTTTGAGGACTTTCTTTTAGTAACTGCCGATTTGCCGATTTATTTCATAAATATTTTTGTGTGGGCTGAACAAATTCAATTTTTCAGTGTTTGAAATTTGTCTAAAATTGATGGACCAATGATGGCGCAATGTGAAAATGCAAAAAGACGAAAACGTGGATTTTTTTCTCGCTTGATTCATGGAATTAAAATATCATCTCATAGGCGGTAAAACCATAATTTATTTTTGAACTGAAAAATACGAAAACAAAAATTGTCCATTTTTTCGAACTGTAGCGGTTGTTTAGGTTTTGTTTATATTTTAGAAACCTTAATATAAGCCACTCGGCAAGTAAATTAACATGCTGTGCCATGGCCTCATAGTTGTCGGTTAATAGCGCAACCACCTCGGCAGGCCGCCCACCATGCCGAATATAAGTCTTGACGGTTTGGGCGACACCCGGCTCCATAATATAGTCCGTTGACATAAGCGCATTTTTCGCCCTTTCGAGATTTGGATCGACCTCAACTTGCGACATTCTAAAACATCAATAGGGTTTTAACGGATTGAATAGAAATAATTTATGATAAATAGGTACCAATAACAATGCGGCAGACACGTGGCAAAAGGAATGCTCCTTCGGCAGAAAATCAAACTATTACAGTCCTTACTCTCAATACGGACGATTGCTTCCAATACGGACGCTATTTTCGATGGTCAAAAACGTCCGTATTGGAAGTAAGGACTGTAGAATCTTAACTTGTTGTTTTACTGTTTTTTCTAGTAGTGTTGTTTCACATTAAAATTTTCACGAAAAATTAATTAGGCATGACGGATGTGCGGTCTATGGTTACACGATACTGTTGGCTATTTTTACCTGCATTGGGTTTCAGATGTCGTATAAATTTTACTAAACCATCTTGGATCCCTTAGAATAAAAACTACCTGTATGAATCTCTTTTGTTTGTGGTGCGTTTACTTTTTTTCAAAATTTGTTATAATGTTTTTTTAAGTATGGAAGTGTGACTCGCCAAAAGAAAACAATGTACTTCTCTTGTATGTTTTAATAATCATGTAGACTTTGATCTTGTATTTAGACGCAATAAAATGCACATTCGATGCCACGAAAATTGAAATAAATTAATTCCCCGAGAATAACTAGTCATACCGAATTTGGTTAATATTTCACATTAACACCATTCTTACTCAGATAATCAACACTGGTTAGTACTTTTTTTTATAAACTGGTTAGTACTTTTTTTATAAAAAATGGCTCCCAAAGCGTTACGATTTGTGGCTCAAAAATCGTAACGCTTTGATCATGACGTCATTTCGTGACCCTTTTGGGCATTAAACCCTTAAAAGTAGTTTTTTGGTGATTTCTTTATTTAATCGTACGTTTAAACGACTCGACGTACAATGTTGCTTAAAGTCTCACGTTAACTTTTCACGGAATGATTTTGGATCATGACATCATTTCGTAACGCTTTGGGAGCAGGGACTGTATATTAGATTTGCAGCTATAAATCCGGAAATGAAGACAAATCACAAGAAGACTACTATAGTTTATTACTATTAATATTGGATAGATAAACTTAAATAATTGATTTTCCGCTCAGATTTGGATAGAAATATATGATTTTAACACATACCAGAATGTTATTAACAAAAGAGCCAAAAATAAATAAATAATTTGAACTTAGGAATTTAGGCACATGTTTTTGAAAACATCGGCTGATTTTAAATTTTCGCCAATTGGAAGAATAAACATTTTTTGTCAAATGGCTCTTATCCAAAATTAACCGGTTTCGCGTCTAACTGATCAAAATTTTTTGATACATATATGTAGCGTATTCAGTGGGAACAGTTGAGACACTTTGGTGGCCGAAAACGTAATCATTTTTTATGCAATAAACGCATATTTAATATTTACGCGTCATGCAAATTTTTATGAAACCAAAAAATATTCATACACGACTAAGTTATCTTAACACTTTCTGGGCGAAAACGTTTCGCGATCTCCAATTATCTTACCTAACCCCTACCCAATTAAAGTAACAAAATTAAATTATCTTTTTAGCAAAACAGTTGCTAAAGATAACTGGTCATATAGTGTATTAAACACACGCTACCTATTTCGAATTTTAAACAAAAAAAATATTCTCCCAAAATGTGCTACAATATGTTTAAACTATAAACTAAGGTCATGCGGCATGACTCATGCCTCAGATACATTAAGTCAACAAATACTTTTAAATCTGTCTTAGTTTTTTTTTCTTCAATAATAAATATAGTCTAAAAAGACCAAAGATTATTTGATACCGAAGACATTTGTCTTCAGCTGAACTCAAAAAACATGCAAAAAGGGCCTTGCAATAGCAGTTCTACGAAATTGGTTATAAGGTCTTAGTCAAAAAAGTCATTAGGTAATAACGTTAAAGAATCATTCATACATGAAACCCTTTACTCATTGGCTAATCCACATGCAGTAGTAAAGGGTCATGTAACGTGTAAATTTCTTTAATTTAACACGGCCACATAACATAACTAGTTTAAAATTTTTAAAATTTCGCCGTTAAAAATCCAAACACTAATATCTAAGAGTTTCATGATCACATATTGTGAAAGTTTCATTTTCTCACTAATAATACTTCTAAATAAACCTAAAAACACATGTTTTCCCAGTTGCCTTCAAATAATACAAAATTTGCTCATAATGCAAAAAATATAATTATTGGCTTGTTTTCGTTTTATAATCGATAATTATATGTTGAGTTTAACTCTCATAACATTAAACAAATATAACACCGGTCCCTCAAGGATCATTTTCGCATGCTTTTTGAATTCACCAATAAATAAAGGCGCGATACTTATGTTAAAACTTAGGTTATTTCAAATAACTTATTTGGATATTTTTTTCCTACAAATTTTGTTTAGTAAACTTAAAATTTTAACATATAAACAATTCAACATAAGTGTCGCACCACAAATATTTTAATCCACAATTGGGACTTAGAAGAGTTGTCATAATATAATAACCTTCTATACATTCAAGTGTGCCCATCTAGATAATAAATATATATTCACAAAAAAAATATTTCTCAAAAGTCAACTCAAAAATGTCAACACTAGTGTAATAACCTTGTTCAGTTTGTTAACTTTAGCGCAAACTTCTATACTAATATATATATAGTGTGGAAGCGATATGTTGTAGACACAATGATACAAATAGTACTACTATTTTACTACCAGAGTTTTGTAACTGTGGTACACTACTTATTCCCATTTTCGGCAAAAAAAATTCATTAACCAATTTTTCATAACCCACCTCAAGAGTCGATGACCAGATGGTCCTTTTCCCAACGGCCCTAATGGGAGTAAAAATTGTAGGCAGGGAAATTCTGTAGACTATAGTGCTCCAACGAATCTCCAACGTACATTTAACGATATATATAAAAATAGATTACCAATTTTACTTTAAAGAAATAGATGGCGGAAAATATAAGTTTATTGTGGATGGACTCAAGTCAAGAGACTTTCACGTTTTATAAAAGACCGACTAAAACAATCAAATTTAGGAACATTGTTTTGTATTATATTACTAGTATTGTAATATTTTACTAGACTCAACTATTCTAATACTGATAACTGATATTTTTTCGAGCACGAATAATTGGTCGATTTTTTTGGAGATTTATCTCTCAATTCAACCATTTACCGCGTTATCGAATATGGCCCATATCATATGGGCCATATGATATGGCGTTCTGTCAGGTGAGTCTTAAACGGCTTTCGAAGAAAGGCTCGGAACTTTACTAGGTAATATATTTGATTTTCTTGAACTTTTCGCCAAAAAAACAGTTGAAGTCAAAAACTTTTCCTCACAAATGGAAAGTTTGGAAAATAACTACAATCCCAACGCCCATTCAAAAACGTGTCCGGAATGCGCACACATTTAGGCTTTTTTATTAAAATCAATTAATTTTGGTGAATTGGATGAACTTTACTAAAATATTCTTAATTTTGGGAATAGGCGTAGGGGCTCGATGTTAACTTTGACGAATTTAAGACGTCCCTCACAGGTTGTATGAGGGAGGAGAACAATTAGTTGTATGAACTTGGTGTATACGCTATTTTAAACAAAGATTAATGAAATTTTCATAATTTAGAGTATTGAGTCATTTCTAGTGAGCTCAAAAGTAGAAGTTGGGTCAAATAGAAGTTAGTAAGCATTAATTGTTTGTGCCAATATTCGGGCGAACCGCGGTATAATGTCAGGATAGCGCAAATGCGAAGGAGAGACCGTTATCCGCAGCATTTCTTCTCCTTTTGGCACCGTTGGATGTTTGATTGCTGAACAAAATAAATTATATTATTAAATAAATTTTAA
>SCLG01000009.1:288181-308778 GCA_004367875.1 Oikopleura albicans | reverse complement strand
GGCGGTATGAATTTTTAGTTCAGTGTCTTTCTTTCGAAAGGCACTCGGTTGGCAACTTATACGCAACACGAGGGTTAAAAGGCGTGACGTGACGTACCTATACGCCATTGCAGTTGTACCGGTTATTCCACAATTCCCTAGTGCTTTTGAATCGGACAACTCTTCGCTTAGTGGATCACTTTTGAATAACTTTTGTTGCTTAATATCAATATCGAGGAGACCTTGAACTTGTTTCTTTATAGATTCAATAGTATCAGATTCTTTCGCATCCAAATAAATTGTCGTCTTCTTGTATCTATAAAAACATTTTACACTCCGGTTCATACGACAAATACAGCTCCCATCCAAATAGAATGGTTTTGCGCTTTTGATACGTATAAGTTATACGGTATAACTGTACGTGGCTCATACAGTATAAGCCATCAACTCTTCTTAGCTGAGCGTTTGCTTTAATATTTTTTTTTTTTGCTTTTCTAAGAAAAAATGTTCTAACACATGATTTTAGCCGTTATGTTTAAAATTTCCACATTCAGAGCATTTTTTCGATTTGTTTAAGAAATACCTAAGGTAGATACGGTATCTAAGATACCTTACGTAGATATGTTTGTTTGTAAACCACTTGGCCGCTGGGAGTTAAAAAAAAACGGTTTTCGAGGCCTTTTTTTATCATACTGATGTAAACTTCAAACTTGTCTAAAAAGATAAGTATCTACATTTGTATGTGTAAGTCTTGAGCTTCGCAAATTCGTGTTTACTTCGCTACTACGGAAATTTGAATTTATAATCTACATAAGGTATCTCGTTATTAAAAAAAAAAACTTAACTTAAAAAAGTTATAATCTATAACTTATAGATAACGGAAATTGAACGATAAAAGTTAAGTGCCTAGGCGTTTTGAATGATAAAATTATTTGATAAATAAAACTTTTTTATTTTTGTTATATGTGAAAAAATTACCATATTTTCAGTCGAAATTCATACATTTCATTCACAGTTGTTTCCATTATTATTTGTCAAAATAAGTGGTAAAACCTTCTCAAAACACAATTTTGATTCCTCCCCCACCCTAGATTTTGTCATCGCAAACCTAAAAAAACTCCATAAGTTTTATCGGACGTGCGACAAAAAAACAAAAACCGACTCAATTGATAACAGGTCTTATTAGTCTAAAGGCGAATTGCAAGTGTTATGTGGAAATAGAATAATCCGACACAAATTTTTGACAAAAATTATATGTCAATTTCAACTATTTTTTCACAAGTTTTTTGTGGATAAAAGGTAAATTGGATAAAGGGGAATATCACATTACCCTCCACATTAATAATGTGGATAAAGCCCGATGCGACGCAAAAAGTTCGTCTGAATTCGACGATTTAGACATGATACCAATTCAGTCGGTGCCGTTTAATTTCCCAATTTTCTTCAAAACTAACAAAAAAATATTATACAAATCAATTTATATAAAACGTAATTGCAAATTATTTTTCACTCGCGTGAACGGCGAAAGACAAAATGTACCCAAATCTATCCCAAATAGGAGTTTTTCATATCCCGATTTCTCCTAAACTAAAACATCCAATAACCCTAAAAGTAATATGGTCGCCTGGGGCTGGAGAGCTTCAGCAAGTGAGTAGGCTGCGAAAAAAATACAATTTCCCATGAAGTTCGCCATTAATAATGGGCCATTATCTTTGTAAATGACGAAATCTTGCATGTTTATAACCATAAACTTTTCAACATGCCCTCAGCTGACGAGGGTAACGTTTTCCCCATTATCTTTCCAAAATCTTTATTTTTACTAAATCATACCGGACGCTCAGCGTTGTTACGCTGCGGCAAGTTATTTTTCCAAAACAATTTCGTAATTACTTATCTCAGACATGAGAAATAGGGACTTCAATAAGAACCTCACGATGTTTTCTGTGTTTTGAGTAAAAAAAAACCGAAAACAGAAAAAACTAAAAAAATGCAATAATTTGGTTGAGAACTTCTACATTGTAGAATCTACAGGGACTATCAGGTTAGTGGTACAATGTGATATGTTACAATGTCGTACAGTCCCTGGTCTTGTATGTCATGTTTTATTATTTTTTTTTTGTTGCGATTATAACTACTCGAAAGTTCGGACAATAGCCGAGTCAATTTAACTCATAAACGCTCATATGGGGCGCACAGTGCGCGCACTTCACGGCGATCAAAATCGTTCATGTTACAGTCAACAATGATAAAAAAAAATATAAAGTAAATTTTACTAACGTTAACCAAGTGATATACAAACAAAACAAGCATAAACAAATGTTCCTCTAATTCTCGAATATGTTTTCTTAAAACTAACCTGATCATTAGGAAAACCGCCGATTCGGAAGAATCTTCCCCCTTTGACATGCTTGAATATCTCTAATTTGACTTCTCTTTAGAAATTACCGTGTCGTTTTTTTTACTTCTTAGTTCTATTCAGAATTTTTTTTTTCTTCTCCAATTTCAACCAAATAAGATCTCTGAAAAAAAATATTGATAAACAGTGTTTGAAAGAGGAGACTCAGGAGCGAAAAAAAAAATACGAAAAGATTATTGTAAGAAAAAAAAATGTTTCTAAATTATTTTATTTCACTAAGTTCATTGTTTAGATGTTTGATGATTGTCCAAGGCCTTGCTCGTATTCGACAGCGAATCGTCACGCTGATTTCCCGCACGTGACTTTTTGTGCGGTTGAAAAACGCTAAAAAACAAAGATTTGCAGCGATTTTACTTTATTTTTCCAGAAGAAAAAATTAACGAGTCTATTTTTTTTCGTATTTTCATACTTTGTTCTGTCACGACGCTTGTGGTATTGCATAATGATTATGAGGCACGTCGAGGTGGGTACATTTTGGGTACTTTCCAATTGGGTACTTTTCAATGCACAGTTTGCATGGCGAAAATCTCACAGCTCTAAGTAGGTAAGTTCAAAGTACAATGGTCGCCCATTTTTCGTACTTCCCAGCTCGATCTCAAGTTATCTCAATGCTTTTAAAATGGGTCACGAGGAATTTGACTGACCTGATTTTTTTGCCTGGCCAGGGGCTTCATATTATCAGTGCTGCTGCGTCATGCGCCTTCCTTAACCCTCGGACATACATACTGGCTTTTTAGGTTCGAATAAAAATCGGCGTGGTTTTTTCGGGCCTTGATATATTATCGAAATTTAAAAACAAAAGCAAGAACTGTCTTCAGTTTATTGTCTATTGTCCGACATGGTCCTACTTTCAAATTTTTAACTCTTAGAGCGGGGGAGAACTTTTACCGCCAATCCGGTCGATTTTCAAAAATTATGAATTTCCCAGTATAACCCGTTGCGAAATTGTTGGTTTTCTAATATATTTTCGCTTAGCGCTTCGCGATGCGATAAAATAAAAATACATACATTTTAACCGGGTTTGCTTCTTCTCACGCGCCCCCGGAGTTAAAAATTAAAACCGGTATATGTCTGGCAATCGAGAATAAAATGAAAATATCTTGCCTTCTTTTGTTCCGATAATTAAGGCCCGGCAATTTTTTAATGCGACCTAAAAAACCTACCATAGAGCACCGTCGTTTAATAAATACGAGCAACTACAGTCTGTCAGACGTACCCGTAAAATTCGCCTTGTTGATCGTATTTATTTATCATAATATGTCACACGTGAATATACCTTTTTATATGTGTTTAAGGGTTATCTTTAGAACTTTATTGTTTATATAAATTTTGGACATTTATCAGTTTTTTCGTGTTTGTTTTAGTTTCTTTTTCATATCAACATCGGTTAATATTTTTTCTACTAAAAAGTAGTGGAAATAAAAAAACTCAATAAGGTGAATTTTTGCGATCTTAAAAAGCTGTCAACTTAAGCTAAGCCAAGCCAAGCCTAGCAATACACTTGATTATGCCGAGCCCTGCTATAGACCATAGTCTATAAACTATGGTTTATATGGATATAAAAAACCGACGTCAATCAACACCGGAACATACATTTTTGTGCAAAAGAGTTCGAATCGACAATGTCGATTCTCGAAAAATATGGATTTTTCATTTGTGTTTTTCGGAAAATATGGATTTTTCATTTGTGTTTTTCGGAAAATATGGATTTTTCATTTGTGTTTTTCGAAAAATTATTCCTATAAGAAGATCTTTCGATACCGCGATCATTTTATGCAGAGAAAGATATCCGGTATGGGCGTAGGGACAGAAATAAACCAACAGTTATATAATAGATAGTTTTATTCGTCAATCGCGTAACTAGTCGCATTTATTTCAGTGTTTTTGTTAATGGTTGTTTACTGATGTTTTCATATATAAGTGTATGAGAAATCAAATGGTGACATTCTATGTGATAATCCTGTGGGTTTGACTGGTACTAGTAATAATGAGCAAGTGGATGTGCTTTGCGACAGTGGTAATGCGACACTGCAGTGTAACATTACCACTTGCAACATTTTACCAGTAGGTTATTAGTACGGCACCATTTGACTTTGAATTAGGTAAAAATTCAAGAACTTTCAACATAAATAAAGCAGTTTATGAAGTGAATTTGACGACGAAATTTCACCAAATAAATTTTTTTGCAAAAACTCGAGTGATCTTTAAAAGATATAAGACGTTATTCAATGTGTACTTCATACTAATCCAAGCTAATATATTATTATCAACCGTTTGATTTTATCAGTCGATAAACTGGTCGGTGTAGTAGTCCCCGTGCTGTTTCAAAGCAAAAGTTTTTCGAAAAACTTTTTCTTTGAAAAACACAGTGCCGATGAAATTTGATTAGATATCGATGGACCGAAAGGCATGATCTTTCTGTAGCACTCCGTTATGACAATTATTCATAACTTCTTCGTAGCTGGTTAATGACGATAGGGACGTTTTCTGAAATTCATGCTTCATACTCTCATTCATTCGTCGAATGCCATCGTATGTTGAGTATTCTTTTTTCTTTAACATTCGATTCCACATTCTTCGAATTGACTGAGACAAAGTTTTTTGGGGGTTAAATATCTTTATTGGCCTTTTTCCGCGTTATGCAATGTTTGTGGCAAGAACAAAGATTTGATAAACTTACCTTGAAAATGAAATATAAAGTACAGTCGAAACAACCAATAACTGTAGCAACACTAAATAATAATTTCCGATATATTCCACGAAAGAGAGATTTGGAAATACACCATTTTCTCAGATAAGTACGAATAAAGTTCCGCACATGAAGCTTATTATTTTACAAACCTTATTCCAAGAAAGAGGCCAGCAGCCCCTCCAGCGTCGGATAAAAATTGTGCAGCTTTGTAATCTGGGACTTCTAAATTTGTCACTAGCCGGATATCCTGCATATAGGCCAATCCAGCATAAACGTTCATATTGATCAGTTTTTGATTTGAACCACCCCCTTTTCAAGTAAACTATTAAAACAATATTATCCACACTAGATATTCGCGAATTACATGGATGACGTTTTTTCGCTATTTTGTTGGATGTTTTCAATTTTTTATATAATATAAATAGAATTTCCAACGAGTCCAATCGTATTATAGGGCATTAGCGCCATTTATAAATATTATTTGCATAAAAAAANTTTGATAAACTTACCTTGAAAATGAAATATAAAGTACAGTCGAAACAACCAATAACTGTAGCAACACTAAATAATAATTTCCAATATATTCCACGAAAGAGAGATTTGGAAATACACGGTGTATAATATACACCATTTTCTCAGATAAGTACGAATAAAGTTCCGCACATGAAGCTTATTATTTTACAAACCTTATTCCAAGAAAGAGGCCAGCAGCCCCTCCAGCGTCGGATAAAAATTGTGCAGCTTTGTAATCTGGGACTTCTAAATTTGTCACTAGCCGGATATCCTGCATATAGGCCAATCCAGCATAAACGTTCATATTGATCAGTTTTTGATTTGAACCACCCCCTTTTCAAGTAAACTATTAAAACAATATTATCCACACTAGGTATTCCCGAATTACATGTATGACGTTTTTTCGCTATTTTGTTGGATGTTTTCAATTTTTTGTATAATATAAATGGAATTTCCAACGAGTCCAATCGTATTATAGGGCATTAACGCCATTTATAAATATTATTTGCATAAAAAACAACTCTTATAGCCTATAAGTTATAGGGCTGAAAATGTACTACAAAACCATGTAATACAAAAAATAATTTATATTTTTGAACTTTGATTGATAAAATCATGAAAACAGTTATGATATGGCCCGATCAGGACCGCAGTAGTTAAAGTATTCAAATTGTTTACTAGTCCCTCGTCCACCACCGAGTTTTCGATTATATTTTCCATATTGAACAAGGCTTGCTTCTGGGGTATTTAAAGAGCAAGGCGCTGCACATTTGCAACTTGTGTAATCAAAGTTCTTTGGTAGTTTTTTTGTTTTTTGATAATAAAAGGGTTATCATCAGGGCCCCCTGTACAGTACGGGTATAAATTACCGTCTTATACTTTCTTTTAACATTTTGAAAAAACTACCTTTACTGATGGAACGACACAAGTCGCCATTTTATACAAAGAGCAACTGCTGTTTCCAGACAGGATCGATTCCTCACTTTGCAAATAAGCAGGTGTACATCCACACGAGGAAAATACACTTTCTGCCAAGCACTTTACTCAGTTTTTTTGTTTGCGTCAATGATATTAACTTATCGTCGTTTTTATTCGTCAATGANACTTGTGTAATCAAAGTTCTTTGGTAGTTTTTTTGTTTTTTGATAATAAAAGGGTTATCATCAGGGCCCCCTGTACAGTACGGGTATAAATTATCGTCTAATACTTTCTTTTAACATTTTGAAAAAACTACCTTTACTGATGGAACGACACAAGTCGCCATTTTATACAAAGAGCAACTGCTGTTTCCAGATAGGATCGATTCCTCACTTTGCAAATAAGCAGGTGTACATCCACACGAGGAAAATACACTTTCTGCCAAGCACTTTCCTCAGTTTTTTGTTTGCGTCAATGATATTAACTTATCGTCGTATTGTAGTTGTGAATTTGGTAGATTCATATTTAACGGTCCTAATTGTTTTCATTTTAGCGCGCTATTTATGTCGCGGATTTTTTGTAAAAACTGCTGATTTTACACGCAATTACTAGTATCAAAATCAATAAATTGTTTGGTAAGTAAAATTTTTAACATCAGAAAAGGCGCATTTATAAGGGTTAATGGATCGCACAATTTAAATTGGCGAAAAGTACGAAGTGAACGTCTAATATGGATAAATGAGTTGATGTAGAAATCTGAATTGGTCTAATTTTTTTCAACCTCTTTCAGCTTCTTCTGGAAATGTTTTGTAGTGGTGTTTTTTAAGGGAAACCAAAAATGGGGCGGCATCTCACGGCCGCAGTATTGAAGATCATTGCCTGATTTTTTTTGCATCGAAAACTTAACAAAATTACGCAAATATTGAGACGGAACGATTTTTTTTGTTTCGGACCGGAGGTACCGGTAAAAAGCGGAGAAATTTGACCGATTTTTCGCCTAAAAAGGGGTAAAATTACGACTTTCTTAAAATGGGCCGTTATGGCACTAATTCGACCACATTATTGACTAAGATTAGGAAAATGCTAACTAAAAATAATGAAACCTGTAATTTGACCCCTTTTTGGTCATTGTTTGCCAAAAAAGGGTCAAATTACGACTTCCTTGAAATAGGCGTTATAGTTCTCCTTCGATGCGATTTTTCACGTGGATTACCAATATGCTATTTTAAAATCCTCAAACTTGAAATTTGACCCCTTCTTAGGCCTTGTAAAACTGGTTCTAAGGTTAAATAAGTTTTGGGTTCCCTTGAAAAAAACCACCAGTAGTCTATTTGATCAAAAACGATCAATTAATATATATTTTTCAAATTATTTATTCATATTTGACGTGTATACTTTCTACCATACGGTTTGGTCGATACCCATGTCATCTAAAGATGTTTAAACGCTGACTAAAAACTGATTTAAGTTGTTGTTAAGCAATCTATTCGAAAAAACAACCGATTTTTTTTATATTTTTAGATTTCAGTCTACACTATAAATTTAGAAACCAAAATTATAACATTTCCTGGTTATTTTAATAAGTAGTTGTTTTTTTACCTCGCTTATACAATGATTCGTTGTCTGTCGCCAAGGGTGAAAATTAGTTAAGGTGTAGGGCATATCAATTTTTGAATTAGCTCTTCATCTGTGGCGTTGGCGCAATTATAAATTATAACTTATGGTATAAAAAATAAATATATTTGAAGCTGTTTTTAGTTCTCATCGCAGTGCGTTCCTTTATAGAAGAATTTCTTGAAAATATAAATTGTATCGTTCTTAAAGTCAGCAAAAATTATACGGGATGGTTTTCATTCCCATTCCAGTCTGGAATCTCCAGATTACAAACACAAAAAACACATAAAAAACTTATAACAAAATTTTTTGTACGTCTAGAAACCAAGAGAAACATTAGTCCTTAACCATTTATCGGACGTTTTCGGTTCTCGAAAATAGCGTCCGATAAATGAGCATCGTCACAAGAAAGGTAATTTTTTATTAGAATGACCCCATTTTGGCCAAAAAAGGACTGTATTGTAGTTGATCTTTGGATACCTTTGGTTACCTAGCCGAATTGGCAGAATCCAGAACTGACAAATTTTATTATTGGTTATTTTTTTTTATTTTTACAATTAGCCATTGTTAATGTATTAAAAAATTTCTCAAATTTTAACAATGGTTTATGGCTCAACCTACAAAATCCAACACATTTCGCCAGCCCCTGATTCTATAATTTCGGTTAAGGCAAACAAAATACGTTAAACAAATTACTTTAATCACCCATTGTAATGGCCGAAAACTTTCAAGTCATGATCATGAGGCGGCACACATGTTGAATAAGGTTGACCTAACTTTTGTTCATTAACTTGACGAAAAGCAACTNCGTTTTCGGTTCTCGAAAATAGCGTCCGATAAATGAGCATCGTCACAAAAGAGGTAATTTTTTTATTAGAATGACCCCATTTTGGCCAAAAAAGCGTCCGATAAATGAGTAAGCGTCCGATAAATGGTTAAGGACTGTATTTGATCTTTGTATATCTTTGGTTACCTAGCCGAATTGGCAGAATCCAGAACTGACAAATTTTATTATTGGTTATTTATTTTTACAATTAGCCATTGTTAATGTATTAAAAAATTTCTCAAATTTTAACAATGGTTTATGGCTCAACTTACAAAATCCAACACATTTCGCCAGCCCCGGGTACTGTAATTTCGGTTAAGGCAAACAAAATACGTTAAACAAATTACTTTAATCACCCATTGTAATGGCCGAAAACTTTCAAGTCATGATCATGAGGCGGCACACATGTTGAATAAGGTTGACCTAACTTTTGTTCATTAACTTGACGAAAAGCAACTAGCGGAGTTTGCCCGGGAGGCAATGATATTGATGTTAAGGGATCGAGTGTTTTTTCTTTATCACTGGAAAAGAATAGTGTCTTTTAGAGGCTTCTAAGAGAGCTAGTTATTGTTTTAGAGACAAAATAATCAGATAATTATTGTACTGTAGGGGGTGGACGATCACTTTTGTTAAAGATCCCTTAGAGTTCGTGTTTTTCTATTCTCTGAAAACATTTCGATTTAATATAAAAAGTTAACTCTTTACGAAGTGCTACATTTTTAAATTATCATAACAAGTAATATCAAGCCTCAACAGTCCATTGAGCAATTGATTGAAACCACCAACAGAGTTCGATGCATTGTAAAAAGCCATAAACGAGAGTTGAGCTTGACGGGCAAACGCAACATTTGGTGCCGGGAAATATAGATTTATCAAGGGTTCGAAATTTGAAAGAAATATGTATGTACATTTATGTATAATAAGACACTACATTAAAGACAGCCTTCATACTGTATGATGCGCTAAAGAATGCGACATTGTTATTTTACTCTTTTTTCCGATTCCCTTCTCTTCTGCGTTACAATCCAGGCTCAACATGCCATCTCAACATGTACTGCGACCTTACGCATCAAAATCCGAAAAAAGTAAATGGCGCATTCTTTAGCGCATCATACAGTATGGAGACTGTCTTTAATGCAGTGTCTTATAACATGTTACATGTAATAAGAATTAAATTAAGCTTGTAATAAATTAAGCTTGTAAATAGCATTCTTATTACATAGCGCATCACTTACCCGGGTAAAAATAATATGATATAGCATTGGTTAGCGCATCATACAGTATAAGGGATTGATCGGTTTCTAATTTGGAACACTGACTTGGCCTCGAAAACCATACACATTCCATATTTTGTTAATTTTGCAACCCACTTAGTGCTGCAATCGTAGATTGTAAACCTACACCCTAAAATAACAAACTCGGCTTGTGTTCGATTTAGAAACATTTCGTATGAAATGGATTCCATCTTTTGTCGCAATCGAGCTTTTCTCATGGGTGGATATCGAGCCAGTGTGAACTTTTTTCCAAATGTGTTTTAACGTCGAATTTAAAATAATAATCTATTATACGGTTATATGATCTAACTTAGAACCGTTTAGATTTACGCTTAAGTAAAAAACTATTTTTATGGGTAAAAAGCCAATGAAATAAAAGCGTTACAAAATGACGTCATAAGCTTAAAGCGTTACTAATTTTTGATTCACGTATTGTAAGGCTTTTGAAGTAATGTCCGATATCTCACATATGGCGGCGAAGTGTAATGATTTTTTAAGGATCAGTATTATGAGACTTCTTAGTCAAGACACTACCTTCGAAGTATATATACGCATTACAACTTCAATGGGTATATCTGGGAACGTTTGTCTCAATTTGTCAACGGAATGAACTCTTTTGTTGTGGGATTTAAGGGTTTAACTAGAAAAAAAAATAGCTTTCTGGATTGAGAATATGCGTGTATCTTGTAGGATGGACCATGGCATAACTGCCCCGCGAAGCGGTAATGAGAATGCCCAGAAACTCCCTTACGCGCATCTGTCATAGACTATGACTCATAGTTATATTACATGTCCATCCTAAGGTCCATTTGACGGTACTTTTTTAATGCTACCGGTAACAGGACATGCACACGAATCGAGTTTCAAATATACCGGTATGTCATAAGGGAAATCAGTAATAACAGCCAATGGAGTGTATTTCAACACGGCAACCTACACCTAACATTAATTATGGGTTTTAGACTAACTTTTAGTCATAAAAATTAAAATACATGATAAATCCCAAAATGCCATTGGGACAGATTGTTATCTTGGGAAAATCAACTGAAACGTCATCTGGCATGATCATT
This sequence comes from Oikopleura albicans, assembly GCA_004367875.1. Lineage (NCBI taxonomy): Eukaryota > Metazoa > Chordata > Appendicularia > Copelata > Oikopleuridae > Oikopleura > Oikopleura albicans. Next base: position 297,476 of record SCLG01000009.1, on the reverse strand, counting down.
GGTTTTATCGAAGACGGATAAGCGAAGTATTTCTTCGTATTTTCATATATATTATATGCAGAATAAGTTACGCCGAGAAACATTATTATAACCCATATGATTCGCCGAACCCACCCGCTTTCACCACTGAAATGTTTTAATAAGAATATTTTATTTGATACAATACTAGAGTCATATATTTTTGCAGCCGTTGGATCGCGTATCGTCTGGGGACATTTTGTATACACCAGGTGCGTCACTAAAGCGCCAATTTTTTTTACCATTCTAAGTTTTTGCGCTATAACGCCGTAGGCGTACGTATTTTTTAACCTNTTTTAGGGGGACTTGGCTCGAAAAACGTCCATTTTCGAATGGTGCCCCATTTTTTTTTAATTTTTGTTTTGTTTTAAATGGAAGAACTATAGTCAAACTTGATATAGAAAAAAAACTGGAAGGGTGTCAGGCCTAGATTTCTAGAAAATTAATTTTTTCTCAAAAAAAAGTAGTTTTTGCCCATTTTGACCCTTAAGAGTTAAAGTTAGGAATTTGTCGTAATGAAATTTTTTGCTCAGTGGAAGATGCTGAATCCGTTGCACAAGCTTTTAAAGTGATTTTAAGACCCTCGATTTTAACCGCGGACACCCTAGTCGGAGTACTTGAAATTGGGTTGACAAGGCATGGTGATCAAAAGTCGAGGGGCATAACACACAGGTCTCGTAAATTGTGCAGTTACCTTCCGATTACCACCTGCAACCAACAATGGCCTCCAAAACATAGTAAATATTTTTCTGGTAAACGATCTCAAGTGCCTCAGGGCGGGCCAAAACTTGAATCTGAAAGAAAAAAAGTCTCGAAGTGTAATAAAATTACAGCTGAGTCCCCCCAAAACAAAAACACAAAAAAAGTAGCGCGACACAAAAAGAGGACTTATTTGGAGCCCCAAGGGAAACACAAACTAAAAAACTCTGAATTGGGGTGTAGTAACGGGCCCCCCCCTTAAACACATCTCAAATTCACATTTTTTTATAAAATACAACGATGGAGCCACATGTTGTAGCGCGGTGCTAGAGCGCAAAAAAGTTCATACAAATTCGTTTTTCCCTGAAATAGTAAAATTGCTGGCTAACCTGCTCTTTATAACGCTGCTTCGAATCAAAAATTGTAATCTTGGTGTGTGGATCGTCCGTGTTCTGAGATCACAATACATTTCTACAAAAAAATTATCAACTCAGAAATCTAGAACTAGTGCACGGGTGGACTATGCTCTCGAGTATGCACAAATGCTGTGTGTCCCAAGTATTCATCTATACGACGTGAGCGTATCTATGAATGCTTCAATCTTTAATTATTTTTTTCCGCTGTTTTTCGTTATTTATGTTATTTTCTTGGGCCGTGAAAGACCAGGGTGGTCAAGCCCAGTGTCAATCACATACTATTCATATATGCATTATTTAATGCTTGAATTTTATGGACACGCTGAGTTATTCTTTAGAAGTAACCGCATTGAGACCATACAGATAACAATCTGTATGATGACCATACTTTTTTCTGCAAATTAATTTTGTCTGAAATAAAATATATACACATTGAAAAAAAGTTAGTGTTGAAACCCTGTAGTTTGGACTTATACATTCTGTTTTCTCGACAGTTGGGCAAAAACAGAATTTTTCGCCTTAATGATGGGTCTATATAGTTGTTTACAAAGAAAAATCAAAAACTAGATTTTAGTATTACTTTTATTTGTTTTATGAAGTGCTTAAGGTTCTACTACAATTATGAAGTACAAACAAGTTCATAATTTAGAAATTTCTAGACAAAAATAACGTTCAAAAAATACGATCAAATTCCTAAATGAAAAAAATCATCCATCTAATTTCAAAAAAATCTGATATCATTTAGTGTTTTTTTTCTGAATTTGTTTTTTTATAGTAATCAATAAGGTTCAAATAAACAGTGGGTGATGTTTGATTATATAATTCTATCTAAATCTTTATGTTGTGGGCACTTTTTGGACAAGATGGGCCCTTTTTCAGCACCAAAAGTAAACTTAAACGCTATAGGCTTCCAAAGTTTTCATACAATTAATTTGGTTTTTTGACCAAGTAAACGTCTGACCGTGGCCCTCAATAAAATATAGAGTTTTTTTTCGAAATTTTTTATATGATCACTCATTGTCAAGGTCAAGAATAGTTACAAAACCCCTATTTTTTTACTTTTTTTTAGCATTTATCGAGTTCTGCACCTGTTATCTGGAAAAACCCTATATATTATTGTTGACCATGATATTCAAAGCATTTTGCCAGAAAAATCAAATCAATCGCGTACAAACTACCAGAGGAGATAGAGTCTGAAATATTAATTTTCTTCAACTTCACACCCACGTGGTGGCGTTAAATTGGATTGAAGAACCGATTTTGATTGGTCACAGCGACCAATGTTTACATTTTAAACCATCTGAAGGAAAAAACCACTGACCACACAAAATTTCTGGTCAGCGAGAGTCAGCATCCCCCTCAAGTGAAAATGGGTAGCTAGCTACCCAATATGCGCATGACTGTTAATAATGATGCTTTGTAGGAAAGTTTTTAGTTTTGCATAAATTTAATTCAATTAGCACTTAAATCAAACACGTTGAATATATATAACCTTATCGATAAATATTTTGTGCAAATTGGCCGAAAAAATAATACGTTGACCTTTAAGCCTCAAATGAGGATTTTTTTCTTTCGCCTCGATCAACAAGTTTTATCTTATCTTATTTGATAGTTTGGTTATTTGGTCATTATTGGTAAATAAGTAAATAACTTACGAACGATGAGCTTGGTTTATTATGTTTTTACAGAATTTTAATTCAATGATTTTAATTGTGACTGTCTTTTTTGGTGAAGAAACTTTATTGCATCTGTTACCTAATGAGCAACATATTGTTAGAGTACACAATCCTTATACGAGGTGGCCTTAGTAAGGCCCCTTAAAGAATTTTTAAATGGTCGCAGATCTACTAGAAAGTCTTATTGTTCAGATTTTACATATTCTTGGGCTTCTGACATGCCCATGAATAGTTTCTATGTTATAATCAGCATAGATAGGGCTTGAAATACAACTGCAGTTAATATATATTTGTAGGTACATACACAGTGGTCCTCATATGCTGAGGGTGCATTTTCAATTTCGCCTCATCTGGCTGCTCTGTCATGTAATTGTTCCAATACGTGTTTTTTGTATTCCGTTCGCGAGTTATAAATGATCAATTGAATTGAAATAGTGAACTAAACTTGATTAAAGTGGTGAAATACACGTCATACTTTTCGCCTATGGATTAAATTAAAACCCATTTGATCTTGTTCCTGGATATCACGTTCCAATTGAGTATTAAGTCAAATCTGACTTCTATTGAAGGGAGAGGTTTGTGATTCATTCATGACGAGTATGCTCAAGTTTCATTGATGCAGAGTGAGCTAGAATAGAAACAGTATAAAAAGGGGAACTTTTAAATTAACTATAAAAAGACACATTCATTGTCAAAGGTGTGAATTTTCAGCTTTAGAGAGATAAGAGCAATTTGTTTCAATGGAAAATTAGCGATATTCGTAAACATTTAAAATTGTTAAAAAAAATCTTCCGGTGAACATAAAACAATGGTGTTTCACGTCCGTTTCCATTGTTACAGTAATCCTTTAATTATTTGTTCTTTTATATCTTACAACTTTAGTTTCAATCTTTCATTATAAATTGATAATTTATTAATATTTTTTTTGAGGAAAAATATTATTATTTTAACTCCCAGGGGAAGTGGAAATGCACATTTTTCTATAATTTGAGAAATGAATTTAAATGTACTCGCTCGATAGATTTCTGATTGTGTCATTTTGAAAGATGGTTGTTTAACCCATGTAAAGCAAGTGCTCTCAATTACCGAATTGATGATGGGTTTCATACATGTAGAAATCGAAAAAAACATATACAAGATGTAGATCTTGGCAAAATACGTTGATCTGATTTTTTGAAAGTTTATTTGCACCACCAGGGTCCCTATGTACCATTCTTTCAAAATGTCAATCTACGCAAAAGTAGGATATTTTTTTCTATATTTGGTTCAAACTTTCTATCAGCCTTACGGGGCTCTTGTGTTCGAAATCATACCTACGTACCAAGGTAGTTTGACACGTTCTATAACTGTTTTTGGTCAAAAAGCAATGGCTCGGCAGAAACCTGAAATTTTTGCCTGAAAATCGATATTTTTTCTTTCGGTATTTTTAAGGGCCTCAAATTGACATTTTTGATTTTCTAAGAAAATCAGCATTGTTTTTGGCCAATTGAAGCTTCCTATTTTAAAAGGGTATTGAAAGCAATTTCCGCGCGAAAATGTATTAGAGAGCAGAGTTGCTAAGCCGAATAATCGGACAATTGACTTTTTTTTCCTTTTTTTTTGTTTTCTGGATCAATGGTGAATTTTATTTATCAAGTGTGTGTGTTTAAAATTGTGCAAGTTTGATCTGAGATCTCTCCACGTTATCAAATAAGTGTTAATTTTAAGCTTACAGCTCCCTTTTTGAGATGTGTAATAGGGTCGGTCAGCTGCCCAATGATATCTTTTTGCACAGTGAAATTCAGCTGAACTTAATTACAACATAAATAGACACGAAGAAAAAAAATAAAATAATTTTACATATTTTTTTCTCAAGTTAAAAAAATACTGAGAGAGAGAGAAAAAAAAGCCAAAACGTACACAATTTAGAAGGAAAAAGAGAGTGTGAAGAAACACAAGAAGAATAAGAAAATAAAAAACAGAAAAAATGTCCTTTATTGTTGATTTAACCGGTGGTCCACCATGGGGTTTCTCAATGACGGGTGGTGCGGATTTTAATTTCCCGTTAACCGTCTCAAAGGTTTGTAAACAATTTTTATATTAATTACAACGGTGTTTTTTTTTGTTGCTTCTTTTTTGACACTAGCCGGCATGCTGTAAATCATGATGTATGTAGTGATTATTTCTTTTCTTTTGGTTTTAACAATTTTACGNAGCAATTTCCGCGCGAAAATGTATTAGAGAGCAAAGTTGCTAAGCCGAATAATCGGACAATTGACTTTTTTTTCCTTTTTTTTGTTTTCTGGATCAATGGTGAATTTTATTTATCAAGTGTGTGTGTTTAAAACTGTGCAAGTTTGATCTGAGATCTCTCCACGTTATCAAATAAGTGTTAATTTTAAGCTTACAGCTCCCTTTTTGAGATGTGTAATAGGGTCGGTCAGCTGCCCAATGATATCTTTTTGCACAGTGAAATTCAGCTGAACTTAATTACAACATAAATAGACACGAAGAAAAAAAAATAAAATAATTTTACATATTTTTTTCTCAAGTTAAAAAAATACTGAGAGAGAGAGAAAAAAAAGCCAAAACGTACACAATTTAGAAGGAAAAAGAGAGTGAAGAAACACAAGAAGAATAAGAAAATAAAAAACAGAAAAATGTCCTTTATTGTTGATTTAACCGGTGGTCCACCATGGGGTTTCTCAATGACGGGTGGTGCGGATTTTAATTTCCCGTTAACCGTCTCAAAGGTTTGTAAATTTCTTTTTATATTAATTACAACGGTGTTTTCTTTTTGTTGCTTCTTTTTTGACACTAGCCGGCATGCTGTAAATCATGATGTATGTAGTGATTATTTCTTTTCTTTTGGTTTTAACAATTTTACGCTTTTTTCGTGCAGCTCGCATTTGAATAATTCGCAACTTTTTTTCTGAATTTTGTTTTTGATGGAAAGCGGCCAACACAAATCAACCTAGTATAACAAGACTTTTCAAAAGTCCTCTTTGAGCGGCTTTTTAGTAACTTTAGAAAACACGTTTGTTCGAGAGTTAACGGTAAATTATGATAACGGTTCGATCAGAAACAATTTAAAATAACATATTTTTGAATACATATTGAAATATTGGACTTTTTACTCAGATAATTATGTAGGCGAAAGTTGTTTTATACAAGTTTCACAATTCGTGAATCACGAACACAAATTGTGTTATTTATAATAAATATTAATTTATGAATAATTGTCAAGTACGTTTAAAATTTAATATTAAAATTTAAATAATAATATAAATTCATTATACCATAAATACATCAAATATTTTTTCTTGTTCGCCTGTCGATTTGGTCACATANTTTTTAGTAACTTTAGAAAACACGTTTGTTCGAGAGTTAACGGTAAATTATGATAACGGTTCGATCAGAAACAATTTAAAATAACATAATTATTTTTGAATACATATTGAAATATTGGACTTTTTACTTAGATAATTATGTAGGCGAAAGTTGTTTTATACAAGTTTCACAATTCGTGAATTACGAACACAAATTGTGTTATTTATAATAAATATTAATTTATGAATAATTGTCAAGTACGTTTAAAATTTAAATAATAATATAAATTCATTGTATACCATAAATACATCAAATATTTTTTCTTGTTCACCTGTCGATTTGGTCACATAGGTCTTAAGCATTTTAACCTCTACTCTGAGCATCACACTCTGAGGTTGGGGGCATCATAATCTGTATTTTATTTATTTATTTATTTTTTTTTTGCTCGCCATAAAAGCCGGTCACTTGTACTCAAAGTAACATATACATGTATAATATAATATCCTGAACATGTAGATATTTTCAGAATTCAGCACAGACGATTTAGGTTTAGATACATTAAAAAATTATCATGGGCTAGAAATATGGGCTAGAAAAATTATAAAATTTATAACTGTGGTTCCTAGTGGTTTTTAGCATATATAAAGAAGTGAATTGGTTTTAAAAAGTTGCTACAATCCGTGACGGAGTTCATACCGTGACCACATCTTGAATTTTTAACTCCTGTAGCGCGTGATTGTTTGCCGTAACCCCAATTTTCATGTTTTTTTTTTTCATGTTCGAGCGAAAATCCATATCTTCGTATTTACGAGCATTTGCATTTTGGCTTCGTCTTGTGTATCTTAAAAATAACTACCTATGTCTATGTATGTGTTTATTTTTGAATAATTTAGGTAACTACCGGTAGCAAGGCGAGCTTGAATGGGTTGCGCCCTGACCTAATAATTCTTGCGATTAATGGACAAAATGTGGCTAATTTACGACATATGGATGCAATTCAATACATCAAGGAAGTTTCTAAAACTGGAAGGCTGCAGTTAGAACTTGCACAGTGAGTAGTTTTATGACTATAATAATTGGAGCTAATGACTTTATTCCGCTTGACTCATAAATGCGAAGGTGTGCAGTACCGTTTGCTAAAACGTAATATACGGCAACAGATAACGCTTTGGATAGCACTTTTTGAGCTCATTTTTATATTTATACTCCGGATATCATCAATTAAAAAATATCCAAGTTCAACAAAAAGGGCATCATATCGGTAGCAGTATAATAAATTATAATTATTAATAATGCTTTAACTTCTAAAATAATTAGAGTCTAAAAATAGACAGAGAAATACATAGAGATTTGAATGTCATAAATGGTATATCAGTCACAGTTCAATAACGATTACAACATGTACAATCTTAAGTTAACACATCACTCTTTAACTGCCATGGTCCACTACCAAACGCCTAAGCGGTGTGGTCCGTTCTGGTCATATCTGGCCAGGACTTCATTTTATCATTGCACTAAAACTAGTGAATAAATTTTAACATTTCTAACGGATTATTAAACCTCTGACTGTCGCCTTAAAAATCATTAATATACTTTATTAATATATTTAGCTAAATTTATTAATTTTTAGGTTTTTCACACGTGAGTTAACGTTACAAGACAGTGTGTATTTTATTAAATTTGTTTGTTTAGATTTCGTTCAAAAATAACGAAATAAACAGGTTTTTTTTAATTATTTGCAAATAAAGAGGTACAACCTCATATCACCGTCATAGTATCGTACAGGGGGCGCGTCAAGTAAGGGTAGGTTTCATTTCGAGAAAAAAAAATCGCCGAAATTATTTCGATAAGCTCAGGTAAACTTAGTTCAATATGCGTCCTGGGGGTTAAAGAAAAATGTAAGAAGTACAAAAAACGTTGTTTCGTTGGTACATTCATAATCCGTTTTCCGTTTTGTTATATTATTAAAAGTTTACGAGTTAATTCGAAAAAACAAGCCATCTGGCCAGATGTGGCCAGAACGGACCATGACAGTGACCTTTTTTATATTCTACCTCACTTTAAAATTAAGCTTTATCGATAAACTAAAACCGAGGTGGAATAAGGAGGTGACCTCATGAAATCGGGGACCAATAAATAAGTGAGGCTTTTGGCCAATGACGAAAGCTCAAAAAACAGGATGCATCTGTGGCGCGCTGATTAGCCCATGCAAATCTCCCGTCATTGCCCAAACGCCTCACTTTTTATTTGGTTTCTTGTCCGTGAATTCATCAGTTCAAGTCCTCTCGAAAAATAATTATGCTGATTAAAAGTATTGTTTAATAGTTCAAAAAAGTAACAAAAATTTTTTTTGCAAAAGTTGACGTTTATAAACGTTTAACCCGCCATCTTGTTAAAGCCAAGCTCCTGGAAACGGATAGTCAGAAAATAGATCTGTAATAAAAATAACTATCTTCAGTTTGCATTAATGAAACTAAATTTTCTGGCTGAAATAGGGTGCAAGGTTTCCAATAACTGACATTGTCAAAAACAGGGTTTGGGTTAGGTGGCGCAAAATCTACACCGTCGAAGAAAAAAAAATGCCAATCAATTATGATAAATCATTTTATCCTGAGCTGTCAGACGAAGTAAATCTCAAATTATAGATTGATAAGATCAGCTTTCGCTCGCCCAACGCCGACAAACGATACTAGATTTCAATTAAAATTCGTTTAAAATATTTTTTTGTGTTCGATGTTAACCGCCAGACAAATCATTTAGGGGTGGACTGGAACTAGGCAAATTACTAGAATAGTATAACAAAATCGTATATACAAATTAGTATAACCGAATAATTTTTGGTATGAGTAAAAATTTGTAAAAAGCTGCATGAGAAATTTATTGGGACTTTTTAGACTTTTCTGGACAGAAAAAATAGAATTTTCTAAAACTTAAATACATGTAGGATGCGTAGATTACGTTGATGAAATAAAAAAAATTGAAAGAGGAGACACGTTTTGGCGTCAGAGAGCATTTTAGAGGCCCCAAGGACCCTTTACTGTAACCAACGTAATCTACCCATCAAACTGCATCATATATGTAAAATTCTACTTTTTCCGTCCAAAAAAGTCTGAAAAGTCCCATTGTAGTTTTGTGTTCTAAATACTGTAACAAAATTTTGAAACGTAAAAATGAGTG
>SCLG01000009.1:268693-283355 GCA_004367875.1 Oikopleura albicans | reverse complement strand
TTTTTCAACATAAATTTGCTGTAATTTAATAAACTACAAATTTTAATCAAAAAAAATAAACTTCAAAAAAAAAAATGAAATAAATATTTATTAAATTTCGTCATTTTCAAAGTTAAACGTAATAGTTCAAGTAGAGGTGGTTTCGTATTTATCTTTTATAAAAAAAATATTTATTTTAATTTGTCACATTTTTTAATTTTTTTTAAATATTTTTTTTAAAGACGCTGAAATACACGGGTATTATTGCGCTTTGGATCAGAAAGAAAAATAACGCGCGCGGAGGGTATCATTCTCTCTTTTTTTTCTCTTTCGGGGCTCTGCTCTCGCTCACTACATCAATCAGCTCTATAACCCCGTTGCACAACAGCTTGGCGACGTTGCCTACAGACTTGATGAATGTTGTAGCGACACATTTTTGAGCACGGGCGGGACAAAAAAAAAACGAAGAAATTTTTTTTTTGATAACCGTACTTTTTTTACTGGAAGTCGAATCATACAAACCTAGTATTTAACTCGAGACTCTTTCGACGAGAGAGAGACAAAAGAGACAAAACGAAAACAAAAAATTAGAGAAAATAGTAAAACCAATAGAAAGAAAAATGAGTGCGAATCGAATGCCGCGGAGTTTTAACTCAACGCCTAAGCCGTTTAATTTTCAGTCAACGCAACAGTCGCCGAGTTTTATGAAGGCGGTTAAGCCACCGACTGGCGCTTCACCAAAATTAGGTACGTTTATGTTGTTTTCTTTCAAAAAAGATCGTAAAAAATAATTATTTCGTAACAATTTAAAATAAATCCTTAAAATATATTTTAAAATTCCTTTACTAAATTACCATTTTTGTTTTTTTTCGTAAATCGTTTGTGGATATTTGGAATTTTTTATTAATATTTTTAATGATAGGAGCGGACATATCAAAACCTATCGAAATTGATATTAACCCGGACCTAAAAGCTATGATCAACGAGAGCGACACCCAGCCGGTTTTCCAGCCAAAGCCCGTGGTTACGTCGCAAATAGCACCGCCGGTTTCGGTTAATATTCGAACGTATGATCCACTCGAGCCGCCCACACAAGTTCAACAAGCAAACCAAGCACCCGTGACTGGGGCGCCTACGCCGAATTCCGCATATCAACAACAACCACCACCACCAAAGCAGCAGCAACAGCAGCAGCCCATGAATAATAATAATGGCGACGGCGTGCATGATTTGCGTAATCCCCAAAAGTCGGGTGTTTTGCGTTTGCCCACGGTTAACTTTAAACCGCAGCCGGCGGCCCCGCGCGACGCAAAATCAAGCGCACTTGGGAATATTTCATCGTTTATGAGTAAACAGCAGTCGAACTCGGGTCCGGCCCGTACCGGCGGGAATTCGGGAAAGCCGGAATTTCTACAGCCGCTGGCCGATAAGGAATTTCCCTTGGGAGAACCGGCCGTGCTTGAAGTACGAGTCGGAGGTCAGGGTCCCTTGACTATTCAATGGTATCACAATAACCAACCAATTCGGGAAAGTGTCGAAAAAGATATCCGTCTTCTCCAAAAAGGTTCGTTTTTTTGTTTATGAAAAAAAAAATACTAGGAGGGTCATGTAACATGACTCATGTTCTACTGCTACATGGAGTACGTTTTGACTATTCCGGGATTTTTTGACTCAAACTCGAGATTTTTGATCAGGCTTCGAATTCCGTAGCCCACTATTGGGCCTCAGTATATTTGTCTTCTCGAACTTGAATTTTCGTACCTTTTTTGTCTACTAAGGGCGAATATTAAAAGTGGACGTCTTGTATTGCTTTACGTGTTTTCTTTCTTCCCCGTTGATTTATAAAGAAACACCCCTGGAATAATCAAACACAAACCAAATTAATACTGGGTCAAACGGATTTTTTTTACTTTAACATTCTTTTACTGAATGATTTTTTTTTGTGAACCGATCTAAAGATTCAAATTCGAACAATAGAAGCTATTTTTTACTGCCGCAACTCGTGTTTACAACAAGGTCTGAACAAAAAATGCTAAATTCAAATCTGCACTCAAAGAACCGTTCTTCTCGAGTAGGTTTTATTTCTCAATTTTTTACGTCGACATGATTGATAATGGACAATCAATTATGGTCATTCACTCCGAAAGCTTTAGTAAATAATTATACCAACTATTTTGATTAATTTTTCTCCGTCAGAAACGTAGGGGAAGCAGTTATGATGAACGCGAAAAATGGGTAGTTTGAATTAAGCAACTTGAACGGAACCACGTGAATTCGTACTACAATTCGTATGTACAATTGGGATAACGTGTACAGACGTGTAGAATTTTTTTAAATCTCCTCATTTTCTTGCAAAATTTCTATAGGGGGTTGCTTATAAGGTCTGCCATTTTTGTCCGTTATAAGGCCAAGTCATATTTGTGGTCTTCTTGAGAAAATCACGTCGTCTCCAGAAATGAAAGTTCTTCACATTTTGTTGAATATAATTATATTTTTTGGGTCGCTTTTAACCCTAGTTATTAGGTAAAGTTTTTTTATAATGCATTTAAGGCCAAGTCAGTTTTCCTGATCTTGGCCATATAACCCCCTATAGTTCAATATAGCGTATATTCAATTTTTCTATATGGCCCATTTAATTTTCGTAAAGTTTTTCACTCCTGCAGAGTCCGCATAATCACGTTTGTACTCATAATTGGTTACATCCCGATTTCTTAAAACTGTGAAACTATAAAGCACGTATTAAAAAAAAAGTATCTATCGTAAACAAAATCAAATTATAAAATGAAGAAAGTTCGGTTTGTTGTTTAATGAACGGTTACGTAGTTTAAGACCGAATAAATAGGACAATAGTAGCTCCTACGCTAATTTGAGTTTAATATTTTTGCAAAAGTTCAAATACGAACGTCTGCAAACAGTGGTATGTAACATACCGTATGTTAGTCTTACACTGCCTCGTTAACCGATCAGTATACGGTATATTGTATACGGTATACAGTATACCCATGTTAACGTGCCATAATAACTTTGATGTTTAATCCGTTAAAAACATGTTTTCGTCGGAAAATATCGGGAAAATATTTCGTCAAAACAACGAAAACAATTTTATTATCCAAATCTTTTGACGAAAATTTATTTAAACCTTTAGTTTACCATCCCCAAACTCAGATCTCTTGGATGTGTGTACATTTTTTATGAGACAGGTTAAAACAAAAAAAAGGTTCCGTTGAAAATCCGGTGTAAAATCCCTATCTATAAATTATACATTGTAAACATTTGCGACCTTTTACTGCAGTTTCGTTTTTTGTCTTTCTCGCTGGATCTAAGTCATTTTATTTTTATATCTACCTGTCGGCATTATTATCATGAAAATGATCTTTTCAACTAGGCATTAGTTTTTCGCAAGAAAATATCCCGAAACGGAGGGGCGTGACTCGTCGCCAAAAAATAGATTGTTAAAAAGAGCATTTTTCATAATAATGCCGACAGGCAAATATAAAAATAGAACAGTGAAAACACATTCTTAGAAATCTTCTTATGTTTTAGTTAACCGGCCACCAAAATTGGCCAAAAAGTGGCCGGTTAATAGCAAATAGCAAATTTGTGACAATAGTGGCCGGTTAACTACCCACCCTGTATATTTGGATATATTCCGAACAAGTTACAGAGTTACATTATTGTCTTTCATTTGTCTCTGTTGTATTTGATCCGTTCTAAAAGGGCGCCTGTGATAAAAAAAACACGAAATACATAGAAATAGAACATAATGTTGAACCATGAGCTGGGCATTATTTTTCTGTAGAAGTAACCTCTGACCAAGATCGTTTTTTTCTTGCGATGACAATAGAATGCTCCGTGCCGTTCTAATCGTAACTTTTTTAGAACGTTTTGTTAAAATTCTGAAATTTTACGTGTATCAGAAACGAAAACGAGCAAAAAAGAAAGAATATCGCATAAAATATTTTTTTGTCATATAACTAAAAAATCGTTCGAAATGGCCGTTCTGTTTTGTCTCGTGATGGTAAAACAGAACTTTTACATCTCAGCTCAAAAACTGATGAAATAATCAGAAATTTTAAAACGGATAATCACGCAAATTATAGCTGTCATCCTGTGTTTGACGTATAAATATAATTTGATGGGGAGGGGGCTTAATAACCTTTTTAAAGATTGTGATGCCCGCTGTTAGTTTTATTTAGCTATTTTCTCTGCGCACTTTATTCATTAAAGGCCTTTTAGTGAATAACGAGTAGGAAGTCAGTAGTATTCTCAAATTAATCAGAGTTTTGACACGGTGGCCTCATGGTGATCAATCAGTAATACATGACGGTAATACATGACGGTAGATCTGACTGGTAATAATTTAATAGTATTTTCCGCTAATTTTATTTATTGCCTTCCGTTTCTAAATATGATGAGTAAAAGCCAGTGTTTCGGTAATACATTAATATTATTATGAATACGCTACACTAAGAAGTTTTGATTTTATTTAGCCTTAAATACAGTACCGACCGTTGTGCACCCTTTAATGCGCTAGACTTCCTTATTGTGCACCTTTTCAGCAAAATTTACGAGGTGATCGAATTTTATTTCGGTAAATTTAATATCGCTAAATGGTTATGAAATAAGTCGGGCTTAAAAACAACAACAATAAAAATCGTTTATTCACATCAAAAAACACTGTAGTGATTAACCATTCAAAACTTTTTCCACTTAGTCAATATTTAACGTTACATGTTATGAGTGAAAAACGTGATTTTGTGGGTATGATAACTTATGTGCGGACCTGGGGTATTATTGTTAAATTACAAATGTATACTTTTCCCGTTTGTGTAAACTATGATATATAATCTTTTATGAAACGGTCGTGTTTCATTTTTTCTAATAAATAAGACACGTCTGTTTCGAATATGATAAATCTAACGAAAGTTCAAATTTAATTACAAAAGTACGCGAGTCACGTTCATTGTTTGAATTTATTAAAGCCGAATGTGCTCACTATGCATAGACATAACTTATGTGGCTAAAGAATTTGCGCAAACTGTCACTATTCATATTAGTATAATGAGAAATAAAATAATGCCGAAAGTAATATAAAAAATAAGTAACTAGTATGTTAATAATTAATCAGATATTAAAACTTATATCAACTAAACCGTAGCAACGGATCATGTCGCGCCAAGTTCGTATCCGTAAAAAAATATTTTGGCCTTAAATAGTTCCATAGAATTATGTGTAACAAGTTGTAAAAAGTTTTAATCGAAATGGTTTTAGGGCCTTATGACGGAACAACATGATTTGGGCGAACACAGGAAAGGTCGAAACCTGAAACCTTTTCCAGCTTTCGCCCTTCTCTGTTTTTGCCCAACTCAGGTTGTGCCTTTATGGCCTATAGACTTTAGGCTATAGCCTAAAGCTTATTGGTAATATATTATATGATCTGTATAGCATATACAGTAGGGCAGAGTAGATTTTTTTTGTATTTGTAAGGTATGCCATACTGTATGGCCCATATTGCCTTTCGAAGTTATATAATTTAGGCCGTAGATTTTTTTATGTACACTTCATAGCCACCACCTTTATATTCTTATAAAATAAACCCCCTAAGGTTAACAATGGAAAACTTGTTACAATATTTCACACAATATTTTAATTCAGAAGACTTTATTTTACGCAACATTTTAATGCCAAAATAAATTTTTTTATAATCAAGGGTATCTGAGTTTTTGTTATGAAGTATTATAAAGGTATAAAAATCAAATAAAAAAATAATTATTTGTAGGTTTCTCAAAGTTTCAAGCGGGGATATGTTGTGGTAAATTAATACAGTTGGTATTATATATGCGAAATAGGAGCATATCCGCAAAGATCGCTGAAATAAAACTTTATACATTTTCTGAACTAACGTAGTATACTTGCCGTAAATCTCAGACAGATCTCGTTAAAACTTAACTAAGTCACACAAGTGGTTACGTTTTCATGGACACCGATTGAATTGGTATATTTATAATGCACCTTTATACTATGGGAAAATATTAAAGCTATAATTAAAGCTTTGACCTTTACTTTTTAATACAACGTGGTTATACGGTCTGATAGTTGTGCAGCTATAAGGTCAAGTCAGTTTTTTAGCCGACCTGCAAAATAAATGTTCACTAAATCCTTTATAAAATCTTGTTTCACAGTTTTATATCCAAAATGTTAGCCACAAAAAGAGAAACATGTTTTGAAATAAATCTCTAGCATTTTTTTTTATCTTCATTCATGTCTTTTTGATGAACATTTCTGTCCCACATTTTTGGGACAAGGTTTTTATAAAGTTAAGACACTTTTTAAACATTTCAAATCCCTTGAGCTTATTAATCGTACCGATAATTTCCCCAAGGTTAATGGCCCATGTCAATGGGCCACGTGATAGCGTGATGAATATTGCGTACTAATGGAATTATACACTCAGTATAAGGTATTGTATATGAGATCACGTCACTCGTTGAACTTCTGAAAAGTGATATATAGGACCTTAATCCCCTTTTTGAAACGGTTTAAAATATGCACAATTTACATCTGAAATAAATTTTCAAACACTAAATTTCAATCAAATTTTTCGAATTTAGCAAAATTTTTATCCCATATCTGGTATATGTCTGGTATATGAAATATCTTTTATTTTTAAGGAGCTTAGAGAGTTGCGGAAATTCAAATCAACCTAATATTTTTTTAACCCGCATATTGTCCAAAAACAAGGATCATTCTTCTCATGAAAACAGAGTTTTATTCCACAAAATACATATATTCCAAAAAATATATTTCTGCAATATAAAAATCTGTTTTCATGGTGAAAATGAAAGGAGGTGCGACACGATGTGACACACATACGGTGCCGGGTTAAACATATAAAACGTAAAACAAAATAAAACGTCAGTTTTGCAAACGAATTTTAGCAGAAAAAAATATGAATTAGCAGAAAATTACAATTTGACTCTTATAAATATGACAGTTACCTTTTAAAAAGCGGAATGTCATTCCATTGCCCGGGGGTACAATTATGTTTTTATGCGTCGATTCAAGTTGATACAACAATTATCATCCTTATAGCAAGTCAGCACAAAAGTAAACGCATATTTACACTCTCACCCTTATGTTTTGTTTTTTAACCAAGATGATAATATTTTCGAGTTTTGCAGAAAACTGTATGATTTGATCAATAATCGAAAATTTAATTTATTATCGCCAAATATGTTTTAGTGAAGGCAATTTTTGTCAATAGGAACCTGCATCCGAAAAAACAGCTATTTGACTGCTTGGGACCGATTGAATTGGTACAAATTCTAATTGCTGGTATCATGAAGTTTTTTTAAACCTAATAGTTGTAGCATAACGCCGCGGCGCAGTGGGTGTATATTATACAGGACTCTAACATTCTTCAAAAGTTATACAGTGTATAACTTTTGAAGAATGTTAGAGTCCTTACTCCCAATAGGGACGTTTTTTTATTCTTGAACATAGCGTCCCTTAGACTAAATTTTCATAAAAATTGTTGGACGTTTCAGAGTCTTTTTTGGCGAAAAGACGTGCCTATTGAGATAAATCGTCCTTATGGGCGTCCTATTATGAGTCTTGTTGCCGAGAAATGCTAGAATGATTTTTTGACTAGTTTTTATCATCATGTGTTTTGTCACCGTTATTTTTGAAATGTAAGCTGCAGTCGTGTTTTATTTTCTTTCATTTTTGCAAGTATACATTATTTAACTATAGAGAAAAACAAAAGATTTATTTTTTGACGTACTGTTAAGCCTAAAGTTCATCATGCTGAGTCATGAAATACAAAAAGCAAAAATCGCAACTTTTTAGGACAAAAGTGATGACGTGGATAATTTGTTCGTTGGACAAAAATTATGACTCTAAAAATCAGCGCCATTTTCTCACAAATCTGCGTTTCTATTTTTATTTGGTATTTAAAATAGGGCGTTCACGTATTGAAATGATTTTCTAACGCGAGACTGCTCAGAATTATAAACTAACTTGAAATACTTTGAGCATTCATTTTTGATTTGATTTCAATCCCAGGGTTTTTAGAAGTTAATTAAATTAGGCGGCAAAATTTTTGTAGGGAACTTCTATGAGGTCTTAATTTCTTTTTTTATTCTGCTCCTAGTGGACAACATCTGTTGTGTATATACAGTGTAGACTCTACACCCGAGTTTTTTCCGGGTCAAAAACTCGAACCGGAATCAAAGCTCAATATTAGCTCGGGTTTTTGACCGGGCTAAAAACCCTTGTTTTGTCCGCGGGTAGGGTCGGATAGAAAACAAAAATCGATTTTACCGACCACTGATATTAACCACCTCTAGACAAACAAATAAAAAAAGTCTGTGCAGTAGAGAACTGTGGTAAATAAGCTCCAATAATAAAAATTTTATAGGCAATGTCTACACGCTGGTTTATGGGGAATTATCGCAGCGTGAACTTGGACGGTACGCATGTCAGGCAAGTAATCAAAAAGGTACGATCAGCTGTTCCTGCATTATGACGGAAGGCGGCTACGAGGATGATCAAATGGAACAGTACCCAACTGCAACGGTGAGTTCTTTTTTTTTTGATTGATTGTAAATGAAAAAAAAATAACTGGGAAAAATATTATCCCCTTTTTTGGCAGGGCATATTTGCATAAATCATATTTTGCATGAAAATGATTGACAGAATGGGCCTAAGTGACAGGCAACCAGTTAGCAGGTCCATGCTCAAATGTAAATATAATATGGCCTCGAGTCAGAATGAACTATTTTTTTTTCTTTTTGGTTCTCCAAACTAAGCAGCGAGATTTTTTTTTCAACACTCAGCAATCTTCGCGTATAATATGCCGGATTGGACAACATTATGTTACATGTTGGAACAACGGGTTATGGATACATTCCAAACGTCAGAAACAAAAATAAACGTGTTGTTTTCTATTTTGTGCATTTAAGCTAATTTTGGGCAAAAAGCGACTTTTATATTTAGTAATTTTCAGTATAAAATTCAATAAGTCGCTTTTTGGTTGACCAGTTCGCAAAAATATATTTCCCCAAATGAAACGTTCGCGAGTCGTCCAATGGCGACCAATTTGTCTATGAAATTTCGTTGACACAACAATTCAGATTTTTTTTTCTTATTCTAGAAAAAAAATCAGTGTTTTTTATCAATCTAATTACTAAATATATTTTAATTAATTAATTTAATTTTCTTATCAATACGACCATAAACTAATTTGGGTACTATGTTGTTTTTTATATTTGACGTTTTGACACCCTAATACACATTATCATTGACTCAAATTTGGACAATGATTAACGCGTAAATTTTTGTTTCTCTATTTCATTGTTCACTAGACCGTGATAGACCCAATGAGCTTTCGTTTTTTTTTTAGTCGACCTTGAGTTTCACTGTGGACAGCCTAAACGATACCGATTCTAAAGCAAAAGTTTCTTGACAAAAAAAAATACTAAAAAAGTGAACCACAAAAAGTGTGTGTATGTGTGCGAGTCAGTTTTCATCGACGTGATATCGACTCTTGATCTAAAAAAAACGTTTACAGCTTAATGTCTGACTAAGGGTTATGGTTAGCTATCTCCTTCACAGCGGTACAATCTCTATTTGCTAGTGAAGGCGAAAAAACAAGACTAAAACTAAAAAAAATAATAATCAAAAAAAAAATGAAAAAAGTAATAATGACGTCTAATCCCGAGTTTGATGAAAATCAACCGATAATCTAGGTTGAAATCAAAAACAAAAAAATCCTTATTCTAACTTACCCCGTGTCTAATCGGTAACAAGAAAAAAAACCGGGCCTAGCGATTATCGGTCGATTTTCATCATACTCACCCAATACGTAACTGCAACACTCACACAACAACCTACAGAAAAAAGGGACAAAATTGTACCCCGGAAAAAACGGACGGTATCCAGTGGCTATCCACCTGATCGATGGCGAAATAATAATATGAGCACCAAAAACGCGTTTTTTTTTCGTTTTTCTTTCTTTTTTTCTTTTTTTTTCGCTTATTTTTCTGTACGTTTGGCCTCAGCGTCGTCATCTGAGGTGTTGGTATTGATGGTAGCGCGTGCTCTGATTGGCTGGATTGAGCGCGCAATGACTTTTTTCGGCCAATGAGCGACGCGCTTTATTTCGACTATTTGTGAGTTTCATATTGCCTCGACTCGGGGGCCAGGCCAGGGCTCTTACCAGCCAAAACGAGCAAACCAACGATAGAGCTTTAGAACCAAGCAAGCTACAAGAATTATTTTGTTTTATTTTTTTTTCGTGAACGCAGTTATTTTAACCGAGACCGAGTGGTACACGTGTATATGTGCTGAACGAGCCCCGAGAAACGCAACCGAGAGAAGCTACTGATTATATTTTTTTGGTAAATTACCTACTTTTTATTCCGGGGGGATCCGATGCGTTTTATTCATCCAAACGGGTAATCCGAATACCAGAGAGACTGCAGATTTTATTTGATACCCGGACGCTGACAACCAGCTCAAGATACCCAGGATGGTTTAACTCCCGTGTGGCTCGGTGGGTTGCACGCAGCGCAAGCAGGAGGAAAGAGAATTAATCACGAAAAACAAAAAACAAAGATAACGTCGAAAAACAACGTTTCAAGAATTATGGATAATCGTCAGACTAATGACGGAAAGGCAACGGGAGTTACCGCGCCGATTTTTTTTTTTTTGGTTAGATTCTAGACTTATTCTAGAAATATGCGTTTGTTTTTTGGTAAAAATTGCTGAGAGAAATATTGAGAAAGCGAGAGAGAGAGAGGGAGAGGAAAAGCGAGACTCGTGTGCACTAATATTCATTTTTCTTCAAATATTGTTTTTTTTTTTCATTGCGAGGCTTTAAGACTGCGAAGGAGGTCGTGGTTTTGATAGAGAAAAGAGAAGGAAAAATAGATTGCGCAGCGCAACAATGGCATCATTATTCAGTAAAAAATAATGAAAAGAAAAAAAAACAAATACAGAATGAAACACATAAAGTATATTTCGCTAACCTTGGAAGCGTTTTTTTTTAACAAAATTGTATTTTTTTTTTTTCGCTTAGGAGAACACAAAAAAACGGCCCGAAAACGGGTTTTGTTTCATCATGGGCCAATACGATTTTTGTTGGGTTCATTTTGGTGATAGATTTTCGTCATTTTTTTGTTTTCTAGTGAAATGTTTTTGGGAAACACGAAGCCTTTTCTAAAATGAATCCCAAGGTCAAGACTACTGCGCGTGATTCAATTTATATTTAATCTGCTTATGGAGGAAGCGTTTTTTTTCTTCGTTTTTTTTTCTTGCTTGGCAGAATATAATTTTCATGTCTCACACTCTTTATCACATTTCTACGGTGACGGGTGATATTTATATTACAAATATATACATATGATACTTGAAGCCAGTTTGTAAATAAATCATGCGTTTTTTTTTTGTTTTAAATGGGAGTGGTAAAGTTTTTTTTATTGCCGTTTGTGGATGATCCCAAAATTGGATAACAGCGATTTTATATAAAAGTGACACGATGTTTTTTTTGTGGTGGGCGATTTTTTCGTATAATATATATATATATATATTTCCATTTTTTTTTCTGTCGTTCATTTTGGCCTCTGTGGCGAACAGAAACGAGTTTGGGTCGAGTGTGTGAGGGGGCGTTTTGTCCTAAGGCCCGGTGATGCTTCATAGAAGGAACGTTCTCCAATTTCGCAACGGGAGATGGAGCACCTCCTTAGCTCTCCCTAATTTTTTTTTTGTGTATTTCGATATTTTTACATAAGTAAATTCACCCTGAGGTTTCACATGGTGTGGTTCACGAGTTCAGAAAAACGTTGCTCGCACACACACAGAAAACACCTACTCGTGATATATATAAACGTATATGATCACAGTCGTTTTTTTTTTCGTTAAGCCCACAAATGACGAATATCCAAAAATCTTCGTATGACTGTTATGTGACGCGCCTACGTCCGCGCGCGCGCTCACCCATCTAAGAGCCCCCCGAAAAGAAGGCAAATCTCCTGAGACCGGACTTATAGCAGCAGTAAAATGAAGACAAAAAATAATAGGAAAATGCCCCCGCTTTTTTGTGCTCGCCTACGCGCAGCTCAAAATGTTAAGCCATTGGGCATTTTTATTCAACTAGACCTTATGCTGCATAACTCGCATGAGCTGGCAATATTAATAATGGGCCTTTGGATCATCATAGCGCTAAAAATATTTTTCATAAAATCAAAGTTAATAACGAAAGCCCTAAGGGAATTCATTACTATAATCTACATGCATTTCTATGCGCGCTCTCTCTTTCTTTTTCGCCTTGATCATAAAGTACAGCATATTCGCACATAAGTTAACACCTTTCTGACAAACGTGTTAACGCATGCGTAATCCACGCTACCTGAAGATCAATAGTTTTCAGTTCGCCATTGACTTAGAATTATTACCACGAAATACCAGACTATGATTAAAAGTTTTAACTTTACGTTTGAGGTTTTATCCAGCCCACGCATTTTTCGCACAAGTGATCAAAATAGCACCGTCTAAATTGGTACTGTAATAATTTTATCACGAATACAGGAGTTTTTGCAGAAACTTGAATGGGCCGAAAGTTTGTCGCCTAATTACATTATTTCCGGATTACACGTTTAAACTGATTGGTACTACCTGTAATTTAAGATGTAATCCGGAGAAGCTATATTTGATCGACAAAAGTTCGGCAGTCTTCTTCAAATATTCCTCTAATCGTATTAGAATTTATTCAATTTGTGTTTTTTTTTTATCAATTCAGGGGTAGTTGGCTAAAACGTGAAATTAAATTGTACAAGGAATTCTGAGATAGCCGGTAGTTAACTCATATACTAATGACCACACGTAATGTCCCACGGTTGTTAACTCCCGCGAAAAGCCACAGCAAGAGCAACTGTTGTCCGTCGGACCGTACTATAAGCAGCCCGCCTTCATATCGAATGCAATGATGGCTCCTGGTATGGTTTCCCAGATACCGTTCCCATTTCAGGTCACAGTCGTAAAAATAAATATTTCGACAGCTCCTCACAGAGTTTGTTCCCTTTTATGCGTTGTATTAACGAAACTGCCACCTAGTGGTAAATTTTAAATGAAGATAACTAAACCCCGTACTAAAACATGTGAAAAAGCTTTTCTAAAAAAAGTCAAGAGTAATTATCGCAAACGATCGTGAGCAATCGAAACATATCGGGAAGGATCGGAACCGTTCAGAGCGAGAGGGTTAATGGTAAAATTGGTCATTAAGAGCTCCCTGATTCAAGTATTAGGTTCGTACGGGGCCATTGCTAGTCATAGTCGTAAAAAATAGCACGAGAGCCCCTTTCAGAGTTACTATTTTTTTGGTGCGTTATTTTTACTTTTTGTTTTACAACTGTGATTAAAGCTAGTTCAAACGTCACCAACGTTAACTCGCGGCGAAACGAAATTCAATCTACTTCAAATGACGAGCAATCGCAGCCAGTTGCTCGAGTTGCCAAATCAAAAGAATATTGTGTCGAATGTGGTGGCGATGGCCGGCCCCGACAGNAGTCAAATAATTGCAAAACCGGTGCGCTCCGCCAACCACCAGATTCTTAAGGCGGTCAATAAGTGTCAGCAGGCGACGACCGGTCTGGTCAAGTGTGTGACCTCCTCCGCCAGTTCGATCCAACAGCCCCAAAAAATCATTTTGACCAATAATAATCCGACCGTGATCCGCAAGGGCATCAGTGACCGTAGCGAATCGAACCAGAGTCAAAATACGGTGATACACTCGTCGAGGCCGACCATGACAACGGGAATCGCAAATGGCCAGGCTATCGACGTCAGCTACTTGCAGCGGAATGTGATTCAGAGTCCGATCACAATGAAGGCAAACGGGCAGCGTACGGTTAGCGGGCTGGTGCCCATGCACACCATTAATACCAATCCCTCCTTCACCATGTATTATCCGGCCCTGGGTCAGGGGACCACATTTCATACCACTACTGGCCAGCTGACGCGGGGCGACACGATGAATAATAACCAGACGAATATTTCCCACCAAAACATTCAAAAGGCGCTGCCAAATGGGTGCCAGGTGGTGCATCTGATACCTAACCCGGCGATGGTGTCGCAGGCGACGGCGATTAGCACGGCTCAGCATCCCACCCAGCTGATTACAACCCAGGCACAGATTACGAGTCATAATAATGAAGTGGTACTACAGCAGCAGCAGCAACAACAACAGCAAAAGCCGGAGAGGCCGGCCATCTTGAAACGGCAGCGCCCGACGGTTAGCGTGGACCGGCGGCCTACAATTGGCAATGTACAGGGCAGTGCCAAAATCCCAAAAGTAGATGTTGAGCCTGTCCACATTAAGGTGGCGAACCAGCACAACATTTCCCCAGCTGCCGCCGCCCAGACAATACCGCTGGCGGCAATGATGTCGACAGCCAGCAGCATATCAAATGCGACGTCCGAGTCACATCACTGTGTGACCACGACCCCGCCCACGCCGACCACAGTTGTACATAGCAGTAGTGTAAAACAACAACAGCCGTCACCGCAGCATCAGCAGCAGCTGCATCATCGAAGGCGAACTGCGTCGCTAAGTAATGCGAGTTTTTCGACCAGTTATAACCAGCCAAAAAATAGTGAAATGTCGAGCGTCGAGGGTGGAAAAACG
>SCLG01000009.1:236440-267500 GCA_004367875.1 Oikopleura albicans | reverse complement strand
TCATCATCCTCGCAGCTATCATCGCCCAGTAAGACATCAACCCGATTTACCGGTTCCGCCAATAGCAGCAGCAGTCGAAGCAATAACGCGTCGGGTCAAAATTGTGTTCGGCTACGGATTTATGATGCGCAGAGCGCGCAGTCGACCCTCAAAAAAGAACGTGACAATCTGCGCCACTTTGCTAAGCCGTCCGATGTCAAACTCGGCAATGTTGAAGCATTGACCCTCACCCAACTTCGATGTCACACCAAGACGACCTCGCGCAAAGTGGACGCGGTAAATAGCGCCATTCGACGCATGCAAACCGACGAATCGTCTGTGTATACGATGCTCGAGGACCTCAAATTGAAGGATCGCGGATAAATATAACTTAACCAGAAAGTACGAATTTAGTACTGCTTATTTTAAACTAATTAACACGGGGTTTGACTATAAAACATCATTTTTTTTGTAGCACTTTTCGAGAAATTTTCGTAAAAGTTTTATGTTAGAAGATTTTCCCGAATTTGAGCTTAGTCATTTGTGGTCATTATCGGGAAAAATCGTGTAAAAAAACTTTTTGGAAAAGTCCTAATTTTTTTTTTTTGATTGACTACTGGCCAACATCCCCTGTCAATGAAATAATACAGGGGGGTCTGTTTTTTTTGCACTAAGGTCAAGCCATTTTTAAGATTAATCATGTCTTTTTCACTTTTTTTGGCTTTAGATTTACGACACGGGTAATAATTTTTTTTATAGAAATCATGTCTTTTTTCACTTTGTTTTTTAGTGAAGACCTCCTCTCCCCGCTCACCAGGAATTTGTTTTATAGAAATCATATCTTTTTGGATTTTTTGACATTTTTTGGAGTGCATTAAGGTCAAGTCATTTTTTTGGAGTGCATTAAGGTCAAGTCATTGTTTTTGAAAAGATCACACTCATCATTATAATCGTACATATGTGCTATAAATGTTAAAAGTTCATGACAATTTCGAAAGTATTTATCCGATTATAGATGGAGTATGACCATTGTTTACATGAATTATTGCAATCGAATTTACAAAGGGCTAAGGAAGGTGTTCATCAACTGAACGAGTCCCACGCTGCCGCTTGCCGCTTACTTTCGCACTATTTGAAAGTAGAAAAGCCGGATAAGAAAGAAATTCCTCTACTCAAAAAGTTATTAAAAAAGGCGAAACAAAAGTTCTAAAATTCTACTTATAATATAACACTCGTCCCTTTTTTCTGTTTCATTTCGGATGAAAAAAAAATGAAGTGAAATGAAACTGTCAATATGCCGACTTCGTCAAAGTTCAGTTGTTATTTCCGAAGAAAATCTTAAAATAGATAAAAAAAAACGTGAATAAATGTTTGTTTCTATGTTTCAGACATAGACCATTAACCTACCACCCATTACATTCTATTTAAGACGTAAATAAGTCCTAATTGTTTAATAATTATAATTAACACAAATCGTTTACCAAGAAAGGTTTATTTTGTACATCGTGCGACTGATAGAAAAAAAAATGAACTTTGTTTCACAAAAAAATCGTTTTCATCTCATTTTAACTGTGCACCGCGGTGTATTTTTAATAATATGGTGAAATTTAGCTTTTTCGGAAAACAAAAAGAGTTCTATGCCAATCTATGAGATATACAAGTATAATATTTTCGCAGTAATTATTAGACGATTGGTGGTTATTTAATTATTACTTAGTCATTTATGTTTCGCGTGTTTGTGGTCATGGACTGTAGTAGTCTTTGTTATTGGTTGGCGTCACGATAGCAACATAGTTTGTTCACGTTATGAGGTGTTTATAAATCTCGATGTTCATATTTAGAACGTGAGGACTTTTGAGCGCTGTGATCCTTATTATCGTTTTCTTAATTATTTCTTAACCCTTAAAAATTACTGCCATAAATGTAGTAGATTCGGCTTTCATGCGCGGTGCAGTGCTTCTATAGGTGTTAGAAACTTCAGAGGCCCTGACATTTGCCAAAGGCCATATTCGTATAACAATATATTGTCAAGTAAATATATATAAATGTCTTTGTTGCGCTTCAATACTAAGTTAAGTTGCAAGGATTTACATGCTAAAACGATACCATGTTTTCTCTTTAGAATTTACAGGCGTTTTTTTTTGTTAACGACCCTAAGAAAAATTCCGACACTAGTGATTCTGTAGGTTTAGCTTAATTATTATAGACGATCTAATTGGCTAAAGAAGAATTAACATATTTCGCGGAAATTATCTTTTTAAATCACACTGTTAAGACAATTTGTTTTTTATAGAAAACGATTTTATCGATTTATTTTCTATAAAAATCTTTGCTAGCAATCATTATTTTGAGTAAAAATGACGGATTTTTTGGTGTCTGATAATACAGGTAGGACATTGTTTAAATTTATCCGACATATCTTTTAACTTTTGGCCTTTGAATTTAAATACTGACAAGTGACCTAGAAAAATATTGAGATCTAAATTTATCGTATAGTTTTTCATTTTTGTCTATGTTGAAATATGGTTCTCATCCTTGCCGATAGATATCATATCTAGGACACAAATATCTATAAAGCTTTGGATTCGGGTCCCTATCATTAACTATCAGAAACAAAAACAAATGTATCAATGTGTCTCCATCTGTTTGTAAGCTTTACAAGAATTCATATATATTTATATTAACTAAAGAACAGACAAAAACATGTTCGTAGATATTTGATCACGGTAGCATTAGCTTGCGCAAACTACAACACAAACTAGGCGAACTTCATTAAAAAAATAGTATACGGTATGGAATCTAGGGTGAACTCCGCGATAATTGTTGCGGAAGCCACCCTAGATTCCGCACTGAATACCTCAATTTTCATGTATAATCCGAATAAGAATTCCAATTCGTTGAATTCGATCGGGAATATGAGGTTTTCAAGGAAATAAAGAAAACCCATATCTCCATAAAAGATTGTGAAAGGTCACATTCGCGATCGAACTCAACGAATAATTTATATTAGGATTGTTCATGAAAAATGGGGCATTCGAAACTGAAAATTTATTGACGTTATTCATAATTTACATGAGTAAATTTTCCTTGAGATTTTCAAGGAAACAGCCCAAAAAAGATAATCAAAGAAGAAGCCTAGTTTGACATTTCAGTTTGAGCAGGCTAAATAGCGTATAGTTGGTTCTTTTAGTTTCTTTTTTTTTCAAAATTTATTTATTGAACTTATCGAGATCTATAAATTCTATTGTTTATTTTCCGTATTTTTTCGTTATCCCCTTTTCATATTGTTCATTAAAGTACGTCAAAAACAAAACTAAAAGTATTTACTGATTTGTTTGCAGGATACTTATACAGCAGGATTGCATGTAGCAGAATAATTTGATAAGGGGTTGAAAAAGCATTATCATCATATTTAGTTTCAACATGGTCCTTCCCCGCCCAGTAATCCAGCTTTTGCACAAACCGTCAAGACGAGCCAGCAAGGACTACCAGCGCGCACTAAAGTTGTTAGTAAAAAGGTTCGTTCTTTTTATATGAACTTTATTTCATATACTGTGTGTCGTAAGTGCGTAATTAGCCAACAGTGAAACGCAGATCCAGACAGCAGTGGCGCCGTATAGTAGACCGAATAGCCAATCAGCGTCGCGCGAATACTTCTGAATGGCCTAGTAAATATGATTCGCGCGCCACTTGCAGGCTGCTTCTTAGCGTCTCTCGTGCCTGTATTCGCGTATCACCGTTGGATAATAAAGTACTTACCTATAGAGTACAGTCCTTACTCCCATTTAAAATTAGGTTCGCTAACGTGCTCATTTTCCGATATATTTTCGCGAAAATTGAGCCCCAATTGAATCAATAGAATTGACAGTAAGGACTGTATCTGTTTTTATTCTTAAACCCTAGCCACATGAAAGCAAAACACAGGTAATTGCCAAATCAGGTTCTATGAAATTGATAAATGTCGATTGATTGCAACAAAACTGTGATTTGTGACTAAATTTTTTTGTCTATAAATACATTTCAAAGTGGGATGACTTGAAAAATGTCCTGATTGTTATGCATTTTTTTTTTTTAAAAATAAGGGTCAAGTCCAAGTTCCAATCACATTTTCAGGCAACAAAACTTTTTTATGTATTATTTTAGATAATTTTAATCGGAAAATACGTTTCACTTGCATCTACAAACTGATTCACACCTTATTTCCAACCAATCAGTCACACGCACGTTTTATATATACAGTCCGTATTCTCTACTACACATTGTACTGGTACGGTGGGGTGCCTTAGGGAGTAGTTCAACTCTTAGCCAATATTTTTTTTATTTTGAAACTTACGTTTTATATTTCCGTGGGCCCAAAATTGAAAAACGAATTGTAGAGCTCGAAGAGTTACTAAGAAAATACATGTTGAAATCATCTTTTTTAAAATGTCTTTAGCGGACGCTAGAATTTTTAGAACGTGCGACCTTTTTTTAAATAGGCTAAGAGTTCATCACGCCCGGTGCCGTATATAAATGTGCTCGTTTTAAATCTGCTATCCGCCGCAGTCTGCTAATGTCGGGTGGTCATGTGTTACAGATTACAGTAAGTTTCATAGAAACAATACTGTGTGTGGTAACCAGTTTGCCAGGTCAAAACATAACGCGATTCAGTTCAGTAGAGGGTACCAAGTGACCATATGTTGTATTATTTGAGACGGATTAACATTAAACTCGATTAAGAAACTGGTATATATACCAGGCGCTCTCTAATGGACTGAATACCATTATATTGTGACCTGACAAACTAGCTACCACACACAGTAGGCATTCACCCGTATATTGGCTACAGCGTGGAACACCAATCTACTGCGTGTTTTGGCAAACTAGAAAAAACGCATTGGATTGGTCGTCCACACTCTACTATGCAACTGCTGTTCTAGGTGAGATAAGGGGTCAGGTACCCCGGCGATAACATACAGTACATGTATGAGGTAACGGAGTTTGTTTTCCGTGTTTTGTTTTGTACTCTGTTAAATTTGAAAACTAGAAAAAACGGTTAACAATCTCCCTAACATCACACCGTAAGTCGTAACCAACGATTGCGTGACTTATGTGAATTTAAAAAAGGTACGTTACGTACCGAGAAGACGTATTTTTCGAAATGCGAAACGTGTAAATAGAGGTTATGTTCTGTGTAATTTTGTATGATTACAAAAAATAAACTATTGCCTGCAATACTTCATGAGGCAACATTGAAACGATAATCCAGACACGAGAAACACCCAAAAGGTTTAGGAGCCAATCAGCAGCCTTCGAATAATTATAAACCAGTGTTGGAAGCGTTGGGCTTAGTAAACATGATTGACCGCCGCTGATTGGCTTTTTTAAATTCTAATAGTCTAGCTACATATTAGCGTCTCTCGTGTACGAGTTTGCGTATCATCGTTTGCTAATAAAATACTTACCATAGACTGTACATGATTTTGGAAATTAAGAGATTCCATGCGGAACGTATAACAAAAATTTGGTATACTCGTTAATTAGAAATGTACACACCCAGTGTAAAGGTTTTTAAGTTGTTTTTTTGAAAGTTTTGAATTTTAGCTATTTCATGATTTGTATAATGATTTATGAT
This sequence comes from Oikopleura albicans, assembly GCA_004367875.1. NCBI lineage: Eukaryota > Metazoa > Chordata > Appendicularia > Copelata > Oikopleuridae > Oikopleura > Oikopleura albicans. The sequence goes on along the minus strand of SCLG01000009.1, from coordinate 261,907 downwards.
CATCCCGACAGGCTTAAAGTGCAAAACTGTTAATTAATACGGACCCAGTTTCGTACTTGTTAGATTTTATGTCCAGTTTTAATTGTGTTAAATTTTAGCCCTTAAATCAACTGGTTACTTCTGGCAATGCAGGTTTGTATTCGCAAGGTGTTTTGGAAGAAGGCTTACACTCGGCTCTCGGAATTCAAGGAAGTGAGGCCCAAGACATGTAAGTCCTTTATCACAAAAAAGTTTTTGGGGCCAGGGTTGCAAAAATCTACTATTATAGTTGTACTGTCACATTATCATTACAGTCCTTCACCATTTATCNCAGACACGAGAAACACCCAAAAGGTTTAGGAGCCAATCAGCAGCCTTCGAATAATTATAAACCAGTGTTGGAAGCGTTGGGCTTAGTAAACATGATTGACCGCCGCTGATTGGCTTTTTTTTAATTCTAATAGCCTAGCTACATATTAGCGTCTCTCGTGTATGAGTTTGCGTATCATGATTTTGGAAATTAAGAGATTCCATGCGGAACTTATTACAAAAATTTTGTATACAGTCCTTACTTCCAATACGGACGTTTTTGATTCTCGAAAATAGCGTCCGTATTGGAGTGAATTGTCATAAAGGGTCCATTTTTCGACTGTTTTTGGGACACTTTTCCACAAAAAGCGTCCGTATTGGAAGGAAGCGTCCTTATTGAGTGCGTCCGTATTGAGTGTAAGGACTGTAATCGTTAATTAGACATGTACCCAGTAAACACCCAGTGTAAAGGTTTTTAAGTTTTTTTTTGAAAGTTTTGAATTTTAGCTATTTCATGATTTCTGATCATCCCGACAGGCCTAAAGTGCAAAACTGTTAATTAATACGGATCCAGTTTCGTACTTGTAAGATTTTATGTCCAGTTTTAATTGTGTTAAATTTTAGCCCTTAAATCAACTGGTTACTTCTGGCAATGCAGGTTTGTATTCGCAAGGTGTTTTGGAAGAAGGCTTACACTCGGCTCTCGGAATTCAAGGAAGTGAGGCCCAAGACATGTAAGTCCTTTATCACAAAAAAGTTTTTGGGGCCAGGGGTTGCAAAAATCTACTATTATAGTTGTACTGTAACATTATCATTATTGATTTAAATTTTAAACTTTAAAATATGTAAATCTAATTTGAAGGCAACCTCAATCTGCTGTACTTGATGCTATCGAAGGCCGTAATGGCGGTGGACCACGTCAAACGAGTCGAACAATGGCCCGCTTAGCTCAAAGGCTCGATGACTGCGATCTATAACAAACCTTTCTGTACAGAGGAAAACAAAATATTGCGATAACTCTTTCAATTCACCTATTTACTACGTTGCGATAAGCCGAACCGAAAGAACCGAATCTCTGTGACCAAATCCAAGCGGAACTTTTGCAATGTATATTTTTATAATATTTCGGTTAACTAATAAATGAATTTCAAGCCTGTTTGCATTTGCTAGTTTCATGTCGGCAGTACAATTCAGGGAAAGGGCATCTCTGGAAAGCAGGGTTAAAAAAGGAAATTTCCAGATCGATACCGTCTATTGTTTTGTATTAAAATCTATGCTAACTACTCAGCGTTTCATGTGAGTTCCCGACGTTTTTTCTTTCGTATTGACAATATGGTATTATGCGCTGGAGATATTCTAGTTGTCTTTGCACGGAAAAAAAAAAATTTTCAGAAACTGGCATGCATGATGCAGTTCGACCCGTACATCAGGAATTTCAATTGATAGATATGAACGACGTTTAGCCGATAGATTTTTTATCACCGAAAGACCTCTCTCATGAAAAATGCTCTGTCTCGCGCCAAAACGTGTCTGTTTTGTATTATACAATTTGGTTTATTGCAAATTCGAGATCTACGGGTCGAAGTACATCATGTACAAATTCGTACGCATGTGAGTTGCAAACAAAATTGTGTTCAAGTACCTGTCGATCCAAAAAATCGAAAGAAATAACGTTGGAAATTCAACAACAAGTGCCTCATAACATATTTCGCTCCACCAGAGGCCGTTCACACAGTGTCTGCGAAGTCCGATTTTAAATTATTAATAATAATTCAAGTTGATCTTTGAGAGAACCCACCACAACATTTGGTTCATTGGCCAGAGTCAGGCTTAATTCACGGAATTGTAGCGACCTCCGGGCCGGAGATAAACGTTTAACTTTAAGTTAAGCACATAATTATGGCACGAACGGTATGTCATGACAACCCATTGAAATTCGGGACTGATATTATTCGTCCTGGTCGAGTCATCTACGGCTATTTGAACTGCGGAAGAGTAGCGTAAAAGTACTAAAAATATTTGTACTGTGTGGTCCAACAATGAAGCAGCCAGGGCAAATTTCGGCACGTAGTTTTATATTGTTTCAGCATAAAAAATGCGCGTAAAAATTTGCTCTGACTGATTACTTGTTGAACCACACCGTATATGAGTTTACGGTGTCTCAGACCTGTCAAAGTTTTCTTCGACCGTATTAAGGTAGGGACCCTGTCGTAGGATGCATACCATTCCGCAAATCAAAATTAGTGTAGATATTGTGAAAATAAATACAGTCCTTACTCCCGTTAGTCACTAAGGCTTGTCAATTGGGCGAAGGTCTACTATATTTTTCATAAGTCATTTATCGTCCCGCTTTGACTAAAACGTGTTTTATATTTTTGGGGTAGCTCTCAGGTTCTACAAAATAACACCTTTAATGAGGTGACATTTTTTCAAAAGTTTTTTTTTGACGTTTTGGACATATTTTTGGCGAAAAAGTGTTTCTATTGGGAGTAAGAACCGTATTGCCGTATTACGGCATGATTAATTCTTATTTTTCAAATCAAAAAGGAGTAATTTTTTAGTACAGAAAATAATCATGCACAATTGATATGAATGCATTGACTGTGAATTTATAAAGTTAACACTTTAACTCCGTTACAGTCACTTCTTCGTCAACAAATGCTTGGTTGTTTATTTCAACACATTGACATTGTTCGTTTCTGTCTGATAATTCAAGTTCTGGAGTAGCTTCCCTGTCAGGTCTGAATATTATTATGTGTAATACGCGTATACAAGGGGTAGTCCAATTCCGAACACTAATTTCCAGACAGCCCTGTTTCGCATGGGTCGGAGTACTCGGAGCGCCGCTCTAATCAGAGTTGAGATCGCGACTACAGTGCCTAATCCCATATGGGGCGTTTTTAGTTCTCGGACAAAAACGTTCGTCAAGGGATCAGCGTCCCGTAAGTTATGGGATAATATTTTTTGACTGAAAAAACGTACGTCATGGGAACGTCTCTTATTGGTTTAGGAACTGTAATTTCGAAACTTGGACCCAGTTTAGTATTTTTGCTTTACAAACTGGAACATTACATTGTATACCCAAATCAAATTTTGAATCTGAAGTGTGACATTGGGGCTCCAAAAAGGCGGCCAATATTATGGCCCATAATTTATGGGGCCTTAAAGGGTTACATTGCGCTTTTTTAATAAAAACACATACACTAACTTTATTTGTGTTTTTTTTGCTTGAAAGTTTCAAGTTGAAACCGAGTCGAAAAACAATTCAGCTGTAGATTTGAAAATATATATATGGTATCGTACTGAAAAGGTCTCCCGAAGAGAGCGTTCAGAAAATATAGTATTTGCTGTCACCTGGTACCGTGGTAGTTTCTTTCAGTTAGTTTAAAAAGTAAACTATTTTAATCACATGTACTCAAATAAACCATCAAACGTTTTTGGTTATTATCCAAAAATCCTGATGACCATCTATGGCATCAGTGATGGGTTACCACAGATTTACAACGTCAGTCTCAAATCAAAAATTTTAAAACAAAGGTTGTTTTCACAAATCATTTAAATATTGTCCTGGCGTTTCCGGCCGCTTTTACTTATAATTACTCAAATTGTCTTGCTCTATTTTTGGCCGTTTGTTTTTTGATACAGTCCTTACTTCCAATACGAATGTTTTTAATTCTCGATAAAACCGTCCGTTTTAGAACCCCCGTATTTGAAACAGCTTTTATTTTGAGATGATTTTCAGACACTTTTGAGTTATGTACCGTGTCTTTGGAGCTTGTATACTGTCAGGTTTTCCGCAAATTTAAGAGTATCTTCATATAATTTTTAAGGCTATTTTGGCATCGCCGAGACAGTCTGAGTTCCAAAACCATGCTTATTTTGGACATTTTTACTTGAAATCGTTTTTATGTACCATATCAGATCAAAATTCTGATATTCGCCAGATATTCGGGATTTTCAAAATAAGTGAAAGTTTTTTGTGAAAAAATGTCCGCAAAACACTCGACAATTCCCCCAATACGGACGCTATTTTCGAGAGTCAAAAACGTCGGTATTGGAAGTAAGGACTGTACGAGACTTAAAATTTTCCCGTGCGAAAAGTGTCCCAATTGGAAGTATGCAAAAAAAACAACGCTATGTTTGCCGAATTTTATGGTGCTATGATTTTTGGCTTGAAAAACTTACTTTTTATGCAGCATTTTTTCTGCGACGACACCCAAAACCGTAACTCCGACAAAGAACAAAATAGAAGAAAATAAAATGGCAAAAAGCGTCATCCCTTTGGCAAATTGAGTCAGTGATTCGTTTTCGATACCATTCTTCGTTACGGAGATATGCGTGAAAATCGACTCTACCATATCTACTTTCTCGTCAAAAACGTGGTAAAGAAATTATTCGAACTTTTAAGGTTAAAACTGACCTAAGCCGTATCTATAATTGTTTATTTTCATGTTTGTTTGAAGACTATTAATCATTCCTTATATTTACATCAAGAACCGTGCCAATTTAGCGTTGACCTAGATATATAACTAGGTATGTTAACAGAGATTTAACTCCAAGACGGACAATTATGCAAAGATGAAAAATGATCTACGTAAGATGCCGTAAAATGTTGGGGAAAGTTTTGACACTCTGCTTTAATTAAATATAAAATGTAACACAGTTTAGGGAGCGCTTCGAAATCCGCTGCAAATCTATCTGAGCAAAAGCTCAATACTGCCGCCTAGTGGTATACTAACTCCTGCGGAACACATGTTATCATATGTATTATTTATGTCATCAGATTTTTTTGAGCGTGACGAGGCGCTCCCACACTTTAGATTACAAATCAAACAATTTATTTTTCGAACCGCACAAATGGTCAAAATAACTGTAAGAATGTCAAATATTATTTAAAAAGGGTGACAATGTTAATTCATAGTCTATGAGTTCATAGACTATGACTCATAGAGTAACTCGTAAACGGTGTCGAAGCTGTAACATCGAAGGGAATATTATACATGTAGTAAAAAGTTCTAAAAAGTTACCAGTTCAATCAGAAGAAAAATACATTTTAAAAATCATTTATAAAAAAAATTTAACTTGACTTTCTCCTAATTTAACTGGCGAATAAAATTGAAAAAAATTATAGTCAGTTACCTTATACAAATGCATTTTCGATTTTTGCATATTTATGAAATAATTTAGGAATGCCTAATAAAACTTTTCAAAAAGGAGAAAATGCACCATATGAGACAAGCGACTTATGGAAATAATAAAGTTTTGAAGAATTTCTGGTACTTAAATCTAAAATGTACACAATGAAACAATTTACGGGCCTATATGACTATTGTAATTTTTTTTAAAGTTGTCTTTTTTAAATTATTTTATATTAAAACGCATCTAAACTCTTTATAGCACCATAAATTGTTTCAATAACAAATACGGGCGTCAAATCTTCGAAAAGATACAAAGTACAATAATTTTACTCACCCTAGATCGTGCAATTGATGTCTTAGGGTTTAAAAATATTTTTTTGAAATTATTTTGAAGCCGTAATTATACTAAAAAGAAATATTGCGTCCTAGCCTAAATGCTAAATCTCCACGATCTAGGGCTAACCTATTGTTAAAACTTTGTATACACCCCCTAACCCGTTATGTTAACACCCGTTAAGTTAACACAATTCCGTTATGTAAACAGTTTTGAGTTTTGATGGTGTTAACATAACGGGTTAGGTGGTATATATACTGCTAAAACGGAGAAGACTCGTCAACTTTGTGGTATATCTCCACTTTTGGCGCCAAGGAGTCGCCAAGGAGTCTATATTAATTGGAATTATTAGACATATTCTCGCAGACTTGCCACAAAATATACCTTGACGGATCCGCTGAAAATAGTATACACTCCCCCCTCATGATAAGGGCCACTTTTGTCTCCTGAAAAAGTGGCCCTTATTATGAGAAATGGTGGCCCTTATTATGAGAAAGCAGGCAAAAGTGGCCCTTATCGATGGGGCCTTATCAGTGAGGGGGGAGTGTACACAGTACAGTGTCACAACTTGTGACTCACAAGAAGGGTAACTTTTAGGAGGGTAGATAATTTGTTTATTAAAAAAACAATTAATCATTTAAGAAAACCGCCTAATTTAAGAAAACGGCCTTATGTGAAATAAAAGGTATTGGCTAGAGGGTTTTTATCTTTGCCAATAATTTGTTTCACGTCTAGAATTTCTTCGTACGCTTTCATCAACTCACTTTGATTTGAGGGTTGTGATTGGCCGGCGTTCGATGACGTTTCGGAGTCCGTATCTGATCCTTCGACGTTTTTCAGCCAAATTCGGGCCCTCTCAGCCGCCAATTTGGCATACTTGATGCAGTTTGGCATAGAGATGGATCTGTTGCATCTTGCGAAACCATGGCATAGATACCAACAGATATTCTTAAATTTTATAATGTAAATTGAGAAAATTAACTGCTGTCAGTTATTCCAATAAATTTATAAATACAAAATGGTGGGTGGCTTTTACATGATTATTGGAATTATAAGACACGGCCAATTTTTCGCATAAATCAGGTATTAAAATATTAAAACAGGTAACCAGATGTCCATTTCCGTTCAATTACAGTAGTATCAGATAAAGTGAAATGAGCATATTTATTAAGCTCGAACGGTTTAGAAATGAAAGAGAAAAAAAGAAAAAACTGAGAAAAGTACCAGACGGGCAATTTTTAAGCAAAATGACCGTGTCTAATAATTACAATAAATAGATAAATCCACTGGCATGATTTATTTATATTTATATATTTATTGGAACAATTAGACACGGCCTGATATTTCAATCAACAGTGCCATATGCCACTGTCGAACGAACAACAAGAGATTAAAACGGGCACCGTGCTCTTTCAAGCAAATGCGTTACGAAGATACAATTATATTCACATTAAAAAAAAACGTTTGTTATTTGTGGAAAGAAATGTAATCCTTACCTGTGCAGAATCGGCCGACAAGTCGTTGTCGTCATGCAGCACATAATAGTGCGTACTTATCGATGTTCCCTGAATAATGGGTTGCTAAACGGCAAATTTAAAAATTGTCGTATGAATTTTAAATTTCGCATGTAATCTATAACTAAAAATTCCGAATCGTAACGACATCGTAACTATATCGGAAAACGTGACTGTCCATTTTACCGGTTCCTAAAAACCCGATAAATGTTTTTTGGTAGAGAAAGATTACGCGATAACCCCAACTTTCCACTTTCGGTCTCAGTAAACCCTGTTAAAAGTCTTAATTTTAGTTTCAGTTTGGCAACCCTAACTGAATTCCTTGACTGGATCCGAGATAGAAATCAAAGTAATTGGACGATGTGACCGATTGATCCACCACTGTTCCAGCCGGCAAATTTTTGGACTTTCCAATTGCGAGATCAGGACCTTTTCCACAAAAACGGGTGTTGTGATGTTTTGTGGCCATGATATACGTAATTTTCGGCCTAAAAGTTTTTTTAAGTTTTAATAGCTACGTGAGACATTTTAGGATGGGACAGGCTATGCCGCGACATTTTAATCTTTCGTTGCGTTCAGTCATATTTTTTTTTAGTTCAAAATTTATAATAAGCTAATCCTAGCGCCAAAAATTCCTGAAAAATATAATATTTTTAGAGACAGGACAAATATGGACAATATTTTTCGCACTTTTCTTCGGATTTTTTTTTTTGGAAACCAAGTGCCTTAAATGAACGCAAAAACTGTATTAAAAAACTTTACAGGAGGTGTGCGTATTAAGGATCGGTTAATAATTTAAAAAAACGACCCTTATTAAGCAAACTGACCATTATTTAATGCAACCGACCCTTATTAAGGCCTTTATTCCGCAAACCTCCTGTATAAAATGCCGATCGTGGAAAACGTATAAAAATGATAGACAAAAAAAACCTATAGTCTTCTTGTATTTTCAGGCAGGCCTTGCGAATCATCGTTAGCTCCATACTCGCAACTCGTTTGATTTCTCCCTCATTGGTGCCTGGCCGAAAGAAGAAAAGCGCCAACGGCTTTTGCTTTGACACCTTGTAGTAGGTTTTAAATGCCGACTCCATTTGGTCAGTCAGTCGCCTATGATCATGATTTAATGAATGGATACTGGGTTACACCGTATTTTGTAAGTTCCAGGTCAAATTGAAGAGATTTAGAAAATCTTGTATCAGGTGTATTTACGCGTTGGCAATTCGCGAAAACGTAAACGTCCCTTCTGGAAGTACGGACAATATATTTTTTACATTAAGCTTATAAAAATTTATAATTCTTACGTTGCATAAGTAGCATCTGCAGACATGGCAGGGACCATACTGTAACAGGCCGCGTAGGCGTCGGTTGATGTCGCCAGAGCGGCAATAGATGGCCGAAGGGCGGCGCCATACTGCGTCATTGGATTGTTTAGGTCCAAACCGGCCACCATCACCGGAACATCACCAAATAATCCGCCCCTGTAAATCAGATTATTTAACCAGAAAAATTCAAGTTTCACACTTGATACACTGTTTTTTCGCATTAAAATATGTAAATAAGACAATTTTTACGTGCTAAAATATTCAGATTAAAATATTTGATTGAAAATCATGTTGAAAAATCATTTTAAGCATTAAAATCATAATACAATAAAGCATATTAAAAACCATAATGAAAACACTATTTAGATTTTAAAGAAATAATACCGTGCTGAAAAAACTGTCCGAAAAATTATCTAAAATAATTGTGTAAAATGCATACAATTTTGAAAAAAAACATAAGACCTTATATCGAGTTGTAAAATAACACCATAACGCCGATAAAAAGACATGATTTATAAATAGAAAAAAAATCCCATCGGCATCGATCAAATCTCAAAACTTATGAATTATAACAGACCCCTCTGAATAAAAATTCCACAAAAACTTACATTTTTGATGAAACTAGTGGCCAGTCGACCACACAAGCGGTGCCTCCTAATTTTGCATTAATCTTCATCAATAGCATGCCACATAATTGATTGTTGGCTTTTTGAACGGACTTCATGGTGATGCATTGAGTCAAAATGCCAAATTTTCGTTCGGATACTCGTTTTACGGACGAGTAGAGGGTTGTGTCTTTACGGTCCATTACGACCAACACAAAGTCCAACTGTTCACCACAATTTTCTACCCACTGTAAATAACCAGTCATAACGCTATCGTCACCATTGAAGACAGCGCTGTCTAACTTTGCCGGATCTCCGAGCTGCATTCCGTGTTTGTTGGCAGTCTAAAAAAGTAGTTTTTACAATCACCAAAAGTTTTTCATAACAAATTTTGCTCGAAAAAAATGTTTTCCCAGAACGGGGTTTCTCCACGCAAAATCTTTTTCGGTGCCGTTTTTATATAAACCCCTGCACAGTTAAGTTGCCCAATTATTTTCAAAAAAACGGAAACATAACTGCGCAGGGCGTAAATGGAAATTAAAATTTGTCATTTTTGCCAAAAAAAATGACTTTTTTAGCTGAGAAAAAAACTAAGGCATCCTTACCCGTCTTAGTTCGCCCACAAACTTTTGAATGTCTTGCTCTGCACGTCTGTCAGCATTTCGTTGGCTAAGGTGAAAAATCAACCATGTTTTAACCGGCATTGGATTGATAAAACCCATTGGATTCCACGCCCCTTGTCGAATGGAAGCACGGTCATTCTTGTACTTTAATGCTGGTGGGTTAAGTACACGACCATCAACTTAATAACACAGTGAACACTTGCTTTGAATATTAATTTATCAGTCTATTATCTTATTCTAGGTAACATATTTTTTTTTTAATTTTAAGTGGCGTGAGATTTTTGTGGGTAACCAGCTCCATTTTCATAATGTATTTTTGTATCAGGCGTTGGGCACGCGTGCGAGAATCAACGCCGTAAATCTAATTTGTCAGTTTAATTTAAAATTACTAATAGTAACGCGTAAACCCGGCCACTTACAAAAAGTAATCTACAGATGAAATTTATAATACACTCCCTGAGGGTTTATGTGACCATTTCGCGCCCTAAAAAGTGGTCACATAAACCAAAATTGGTCACATAAACCCTCACACGTAGGCGGAAAACTTTGCTGATTTTGTTTGGTCACATAAACCGACGGTCGGGCTCGTTCAAGACTTGTATCAAATTTCGGTGCATAAACTGTATAACTTGTTCTTGGTGAAAGTAAAATTAATTCAAAATGGCAAAAAAAAGAAAAAAACTTTATTTAGTTTAAAAACTTTTTGGTCACATAAACCCCGGTCACATAAACCCTCAGGGAGTGTACATAATTGGATTGACCAAGTTTATGAATTTTATAGAATGTTATTTCTTATTGGATAATATTTACAAACTTAGAGTTCTATCAGACAAAAAATTTGTACATTTTTTTTAATTTTGGAAAATAATTTTTAAATTTAATTTTTCAACTGCACTGACTGCAGTGACTTGCAGTCTGGAATATTCTAAAATTTTTGTCATTTTCAAGCGAATACTGGAATTCATTACAGTCGAGAATATTTTTTTATAAAATGTACTCATTTTAAAACAACGTACATAATAACAAATCAAACTAAACTAAAACGATTTGGGGTCCCCACACCTCGAAAGAAAAATCGTAACGATTTGGGACCATGACGTCATTAAGTAACTATTTGGCGCGTAACGATTTGGGAGCAAGGACTGTAATTATTATTATTCACAAATGATCGAATTAATACCTCTATCCATGTTGTGCGAGACTTCCAAACCAAGTGAAGCTAAATCGCGGTCAAATTTGGATCGAACACCTTCGAAACTACGTTGAATAGTCGTAAATGTTTCGTCAGCAGGTTGGGCCGAGTAGCGAATCATGCCCGCGATTTCCGTATCATTCAGTTTCCCCTTTACTGGCTGACGAGCAACCAATTGGCAAATTTCCAGGGGATAGTATTCCTTCGATTTTGATTTTTTACCTAAATTCAACGATGGTTAATCAATATCAATTCCAAAACAACCCCAAATCAAAAGCGACGGTACGAGTTGGTCTTGCCTTTTTCTCGCTCAAGCGTAGGAGGAGAAAAAAAGAAAATGAAAAAATATATCACACTAAAAAGTACGCTACCATTTATTATAGAGATCCTAAATTTATTGTTATTTCACCTTTGGTATTGATGCAAGGCATAAAGGCATGTCTAAGTTGGATTCCGTATTGATTACGGAAATAATCCGCAACATTCAATTGATGTTCACGCCGAGTCTCTCGATCAACTTTGATGAACTTCAGGACATCAGCAGCTTCGCTTGACAAACATTGGACTTTTCGCGTTTTATTGATGCCGCCAGTGTTACGATCTCCATAAACAATGTTCACCTATAACAAAAAACCCGATGTTTTCAACTATAATGGCCCAACTTGACATTTGGGCGGCGGTTTTTGAGAAAAAACGTCTTTCATCAATGAAGTTATTCAAATAAAATGTTTTTTGAAAAGTACATTGAAGTGGCCATAAATTTCATTAAAAATCTGTAAAAAAAGTTTTCTTCAAAAAGGTTTTCTCTGACAAACATTGTATTCGAAAATTGTTTTTAATGGTAGGGCAACTGCTCGTTAAGACTTGTTAAGATTTAGCAACAAACACCGTATACCGTATAACTTATACGGTATAAGTTATACGGTCATTGAAAATATAAAAATTACAGTGTCCAATTTGATTGGTAGGATTTGTCGTGAAAACAGATAGTACCTGTAAACCCTTCAACAGCTTTTCGGCTTGTTTAACGATGTCTGCGGTCCAAAAGTTTCGATCGGTTATTGACGCTCGTTGGCCATAGTTGTCTCGTCCACCTCGACCACCTCGTCCACCTCCACGACCACCGCCGCCACCTCGGCTTCCGATGCATTCGTCGAGATAGTCTAGTACCGATATGTTCTTGTAAAATGCCCCACTCTTATTTTTCACTGTAATGGGGTTCATTAAATATTCGTTTTTTTTAAATTTATAGTTACGCTAAAATATGGAAAAGTGTTGAAAGCTTTTGAAAAATGTGGAAAATTTTGAAAAAATGTTTAAAAATTTGAAAAAATGGTTAAAATTTTGAAAAAAATGTTTTGAATTCTGAAAAAGTGTTTAAAATCTTGGAAAAATGTTTTAACATTTTGAAAAAAAAAGTGGAAAATTTTTAAAGAACGAAAAAAAAAATTAGAAAACAAAAAAACGAGAGAAATATGGAAATAAAACTTTCGAAAATATACAGTATATTATATACTCGATTATCCCTTTTGATTTCGCACTAATAAAACCGAAAAAGAGTTCACAAACAGTACTCAATTTTGAACCTTTCCTTGCAACGCGATGTTCCACATATTCCGTTTGAAAACGGCGGAGTATCCTGGAACAACTTGGCGTCCATTTCCAAGATCCGGCAACTGTTGACGACCAGGATCCGGATATAAATTTGGACCAACTTTGACGAAATCAATTTGCGCCCGGTGGCGGATTATTATGTCGAGTGCCTAAATAAACAGATTACGATAAAACTAAACGAGTAAATAATATTCAGTCACTAATCCCATAAGGGAAGCTCCCATAACGGACGTTTGTCCCGTGACGGACGCGCCCATAACCGACGTGTGATTCTAGGTATTACGTGTTGCTCAGTCACTGTCCGGTCGTTCGATACTCATATTTTATAGTAATTTTGGCGGTTATAATTATAGGAAATTTTTGAAAACTATTTCTTACCATAATAATTTCTTGATCAGGCTGATCCATGAGCTCCCGAGATCGCTCTTGATTTTCAGCAAACAGGTACTCCATCCGTTTGAATGCATTTTCGAGGCTTTTGGTCAGTTTAAATGTAACCTTGAAATCGCCTTTGTCACGTCCATTTTCAAACTTTACGGTCACTTCCTTGACCTCTCCCAACTAAATTTATGGCCGGATAACCCCTTAGGCGGTGTATAACACTCTATTTATTGAATGGTTCTACTTAAATCAGACCCGACATGAAATATTTTCATACAGTCTCTACTTAGTGAACTGGTATCTTAAAACCTGCAAACAGTTTTTTGACAAATCTTCGTTATGAACTTCAAATAAAAAAAATACTTCAAAAAATTACTTCAAAAAAAAAAATTACCGGTTAACCGGCTATTTCCAACTGTGTCAATACTTTTTCGAATTGAAAATTGTGGTAAATTAAAAAAAAATCAAACAAAAAAGTATTTTTTTTTTATTCAGTTTACGAAGAAATCGAAACCGCAAATTGAAAGACGTGAAAGACTGTGTACAAATAATGCACCCTTCATGAATTTTTATGATGGTTAACCAACTGGTTCCCTGATACTGTATGCGTGATAATTTCGCTTTGCGTGAGTTTAAGTGATAAAATATGTTTAGAAAATATAACTTAACTTATAAACCATAAGTTATGGATCATAACTTAACACTTTCACAACTCAAAAAGGTTATGATTTGGTCCATATTGTTTTGCCGTTCATTTGGTAAAAATCGTTTCGATATGGGTAAAATCGTTACGATATGAGTCGATATACCCAACTATATTTATTTTTATGAACAAAACAAACCTGAAGTCCGAAATCAAACGGTGAATAAACGAGTTTTCTTCCGTCATAATAGCCGACCCGGTGGCCATTTCCATTGCTAGAAGAAGAACCAGTATCCGAACCAGTACTACTCCCATTTCCATTTCCATTTTTACCCATCTTCATGTAGGTTTTAAATAATACATAGTAGATAAAACTGGTATAAAACATTATTACCAAAAATTAATAATTTAATAACTGTATATTAGAAATAATTTATTTATCTCCGCCTACGCTGTACCTTTCAACTAATGATTTATAGTTAAAGAAAGATAAAATGCTACAAATTTATAGAAAATACTAACATTCAGTAACATAAAATAGTAACATAAAATAGTAACATTCAGGAAAATTTTATAGAGGTTCATGCAAAATTTCGAGATATCCCCGTATAAACTCTATTATTTCAACGCCTACACACTGCGCTCTAAATTTTTATGAAAGATTAGAGTGTATCTGGTGTAGTTCATAGACCTAACATTTATCTAAAACCTTGAACTGAATCGATACAAGTTTTTCGTGGAAAGTTTCAAAAAATTGAAATGCATCTCCATGATCCGGTCCGCCCTTGAACGCAAAGTAACTGTCGAATTCTTGAGAGGCAAATTCGAACTGGAAAAGACGAGTAAGTTTGCTCGATGTCTTCTTCAGCTATATAAATTCGTTAGTTATAAGTACATCACCTAACCAGTTATCTTAACACCAATTATTTTAACAAAATTCCGTTGGACTAACATACTATTTTTCTAACATTTACTACCTACTCCCTAACCAATTATGTTAACAAAATTAAATAATGTTAACAGTGTTTGACAAGTTATATTGTTAACATAACTGGTTAGGTAATGTAGTTTCAAAAACAGGTGAGCCAATTTTTTGTACAACTAGTTGCGGAATAATGATCAACAAGTATGGACCATACTGTATGGTCCATACAGTATCGTCCATACAGTATGGTCCATACTGTATGGATCACGCCCTAAAATAAAAGAAAAAAGAACTGGTGCGAACAATGCCGGTATGAACATAAAATCAAGCAATAAATAATAATTACATACGGTCCTTTTTCACACCAAAAAATAAATAACCAAAAAACGGACAGTCCACAGCGTATCACTGAATGAATTGACCGATTAAATACATTACCTTGAACTGGTTAACGTAGATCGAGTGTTGTTTACCAGCCTTTCCGAAACCCGGCCGTTTATGAATCATCATTGACGAGTACTCGTCTTTTTCGGCGGCCAATCGCCGTTTCTCCTCGGCCATTGTTTCAGCCAATTCTCCGGAACTCGAGCTACTTTTGGTTCCCTTTTCCCCGCTTCCGCCACTGCTTGTTGGCTGAGAGGTCGAAATTTCTTCTTCGGTCTCTTCACGGGAACCGGTTCCGCGACCACTGGACGTGCCGGTTCCACGACCGCTAGAGGAGGACCGACCACGGGAGACTCCGCGACTGGAACCTCGGCCACGAATGCTTCCGGCACTACTACCGCGACCTCCATCTTTACTAGTCTAAAATTAAAATTTTGTAGTGTGTAAATATTTTTAAGCACAATCTTAATCAATCATTCTGTAGCTTTTAAAAAAGCTTTAACTCCCCTTAACCGATTTGAAAATATGGCTTGCTGTAGGACAAAGGTCAATTATTTACATCATCAAAATAAAAATAGTTTTTTACGCTCAAAATGAAACCAACTTTGAAAAAAGTTTAGTCTCCGAAAAGGGAAGGCAACTTCAAATTGGAGCACATGAAATGATAGAAAACCCCAGATCAAAAAATGGCTTACTCAGCGTCTCACATGAATTCCGGGCATTTTTTTTTGTCGTATTTTCTACTTTTGGTCGATTTTTACTTTTTTCTTCACAGAAACAAATCTAAAAAGACAGATCTAAAAAGATAAAAAAAATGTACTAATTTCTCAATATAAAGGAGGTGGGTTCATATTTTATTTTTTTCAGAATCTTATTCTTATTATTTTTTTAGAATCTTGTTTTTCTTAACGCACGTCGGATGCAATTAACCCGTAAAGCACGATTGAAACAACCCCTAGTAACAAAACTCTAACAGCATCACATGCGGTAGTTTTGAATCTCCCCATCTAAAACATTTGAAAGAAAAACCACCGGAAATTCATGTGAGACGCCGAATAGTTCCCATGAGCGCATTAATTGGACAAGGGCTATTCATCTTATTTTCAGCATTTATGAAACCTTTATGAAATAAATTTATATGTACCTGTCGTGAGTCATCCGTAACACTGCTATTTGTCACATTATCGATTTCGTCATCATTGCGTTTTGGTGCTCGGGCTCGACCACGCCCGCGAACAGGCGGGCCAAAACCTAAAAAAAATGTGTCTTATTTTTTGGTCATAAACTTCAGGCTAACAGTTAGTCGCTAACTTCCACAAAATTATTAAACAAAACAAAAATTATCTAACAAATTATTAAACAAAAATTATTTAACAAAATTATTTTACAAAACTGAATGCATTTTGGCTATATCAACGGAAAATCTGTCACATTACCTAAATGGGACTTTTTTCGAAAATTAAACCGTTAAAATGATGTACTTACTGGAATTTCCACTTGAAAGTTCTCTTGACATTGAAAATATTTTTACAATAGAATTTAAAAAATTGTTAAAAATATAACGTGCTCTCCAGTAAAAATAAGGAGTGAGGTTTTTAACTAAATATTTATTTATATAATAAAACTGAGTTTCAAGACATGAATTGAGAGGTTCTGAAATTTCAGGATTTATCGGTTGATTGGTAATTACAATTTTTTTAAGTTCTAAAATATTCACGAATAATCAATGTTAGTCTGTCAGAATTTATCATGATAATTCATTTTCTAATATTAGTTATTGAACATTTTCAATGTCCGGTCAAAATATTCACATTTTTTCTGATTTTTTTTTCAAAAACAACATATAATATAATGTCACACAAAATACCCAAATAGAGCGAATTTTCCCTTTTTCGCAACAATATCAAAAATCTTATGTCAATATTAAAATAAATTTCTTGGACATACCGTATGTCACATACGTTTTAGTCTATTTCCTGGCGCAAATTTTTACGATAAAAGTATGTTTTATTGATCAAAAATAACTGAAGATTTCGAATGTTTTGGCAACAAATACTATCCGGGGTTAAAAAACAAGTGTTCAAATTGTTTTTTGCGAACAAACTTTAGCCGCTAAAGGCTTTAGGTAAATTTTAGCTCTAAAACGTGTTAAGATTTAGTTTTCGTAGTTTTTACGACTATTACTATAGTACAATATAGCTGAGGATGTTACTCACTCCCAATAGACGTTTTTTTGAAAAAAAAAGATTTATTTCGAAAACGGCCAAAAATGAACACTTTTTGAAAAATCCACCCTAATCTTGAACTAGTAAAAACGAACTGAACAGCCTCAATTACTAATCATCATCCGTCGAGACTTCCATTAATACATAAATTCATTTATTATCTGATATTTCGGAATTACTCCATTTCCGAAAAATTTTGCGACCGAAATTTCGCGAAAATCTTTGAAAATGGAGTAATTCTGAAATGTCAGATAATTAATGAATTTATGCATAATTATGTATAAATTTTCTGAAAAATGAACAAAAATGATATGTTGAATTATTCAGATCATACCGTCAGTAGAACATTCACATGAGTTCACATTTAGAGCTGCCCGCCTGTATTAAAATCGTATGGCAGCCATATCATATGGCTCAGTACACTCGTATGCTGGACGCTTCTAGAAATCCGTATTTTGAATCGCGCATGCCAAAGCTGTCAACAGCTATGCTTTAGTAAAAAAATATTTTCCGAAAAATCTGGCGCAAATAACAATAAACTACAGTTTACATGAGTCATTCTTTCTGTTAAAAATGACCTGTAAAAAATGTCTATTTCCCGTTTAAATCAATAAATCGATGACTGCGTCGCTGATTGGTCGCTGGCTTATCACGAGTCAAAATTGAAAAGAAACAACGAAAGAAACAAAAAAAAAGAAAAAAAAAATAAGAATCAACTGCAAAATGAAACTGCCCGAGAAATGGTGTGATTACTCCACTTTTGGGGATATCATTCCTGGTACTAATATAATTCTCACAAAGGTATTTCAGAAGAAAAAAAAATATATATAGAATTTTTTAGTCTAGTTGATAGTTTTTGTTTTACAATTAAAAATTTCATAAAATTTTAGACTCCACTCAAGGAGGAATATTTCGCTCAAAATGAAACTGCTGAGAAATTCACTCCCGAAATTTTAAAACAAAAACTAGAAGAGAAATTTAACAAAAGGTAACTATTTTCAATTTTCTTGGAATTTTATGTGCAGATTTTACGCAGATTTTTTTTGTTAACAATGTCCGACAAAGATTCTTTAGAAATGAGTGGGTATTTTAATGTTTAGATTCGATAAAAACAGCTATCATACGTGATAGGGGTAAATCAGTTTATACAATGGGTGCGCTGTAATGTTTCATTTTTTTCATGAACAAAAAAATCCGTAGTCCCTCTTTACGCGTTAAGAGCGGGGTCCATGTTGTCGGGGCAAAACAACATAAGCTTTAATAGAGATTGCTAATAACTGATAGAGAATTTCGATAAATTATACGAATGTAGAATATCCCAAAAAATTATTTTTTTTCTGTACTCAGAGATTTAGGGAAATTTATCAGAAGTTTAGGAAAATACAAATGATACGCCGCCTACGCATTGCGCTCTAATTTTCACTTGTGTGCCTGAGATGGCTAGGTTCCAAAAATTAAAAAACATCACTTAGCGTCCTCTGAAATAGAATCCACCAAAACTCCATACGCTCACATGGCGGTTTAAAAGAATCATTTTGTACTTACTCGAATTTCCACTTGAAAGTTCTCTTGACATTGAAAGTTCTATTCGTAATAATGTTAAAAAATCGTTAAAAATATAACGTGCTCTCCGGTAAAAATAAGGAGTGAGCTTTTAACTGAACAAATATTTATATATAATAAGTCTGAACTTAGAGAAATAAAGCGATAGGTTCTGAATTTTCAGGCTTTATCATTTAATTAGAATGCTTATAATTACAATATTTGGGATATTTCCAAAAACATCACGAATAATCAATATTGGCCGTTCATAAGTTATCATGATTGTTCGTTTGTATACAGTGCATGTACTTAATTGCATTTTCAAATAACTGGCCGGGAAAAATGACTCAACAATAGGCTATTGTCATTAGCTTAAAGAAACACTGAAGGGTTTGCGATATAGAATATACTACATAAAATAGTTCTTTCGTTACTTAAAAAGGTGGCTATAAGTTCAGGTATGTATGATCCTAAGGGGACGTTTAGTTATTTTATGACCTTGACCTTATAATCACGTCTTATGCTCGAATTTTAGTGTATCAATAAAGTATTTCACGACCTCCAACGTAAATGCAAATCAAAACCAATTTATAGGTACGACTAATGGGCACCGACTAAATTGATATCATGTATTTTGGTCGAAAGTATTAGAGGTCCAAAGGTCAAAATGGATAAGTCAGAATTGGTCGAAAATTTGCGTCGAAGTCTGACTCATTCGGTTTACACTTTCGAGCAGACAAATATTGAAGTATATATATGTCAGTATTTGTTTGGTCGAAAGTATAAACCGAATAAGTCAGATTTCGACGCAAATTTTCGACCAATTATGACTTATGCATTTTGACCTTTCGACGTCTTATACTTTCGACCAAAAATACATGACACCAATTTAGTCGCTGCCCGATTAATGGTAGGAATTACAAACACATTTTTAGCATTACAAACACTTTCTAATCACTTTTCAATGAGGGTTTGGTATCGACATTACCTTGATATACACCCCTGCGCTGTTATCTTGCAACTATCGCATGAAAAAAATCCGCAAGATAACGGAGCGAACGGGGATATCTGCAAGATAACAGCGCAGTGCTTAACACATAAAGATAGGGATTCCTGGAAAATTGGCCGAAAAAAATCTGCAAGATAACGGAGCCAACGGGAAAATCTGCAAGATAACGGGTGACAAGATAACAGCGCAGGGGTTGTACACATGTTACATGTTTTTTTTGTTTTTCAGGGTGTGCTTAAAAAGGCCGCAGTTTGAATTGATACGAAGAAAAACTGAATTTCTAAAATGAATACATGTAAAGTAAATTAAAGAAAAGGGATTTGTCGACAAATTACGTTTTCTTCATATATTTCTTTATTCATAATGGAAATTATCCAGTTCGTTTTATACCAATTCACACAGTGTCTAAAATACAAAACTCCTGAACAATGTATACGATTTTTTTTTTCAGAGTTGGGATGGTGATTGATTTGACAAATACAAATAAGTACTATCATGCTTTGGACATTTGCAAAATCGCATCAGATTACTACAAATTGACCGTTGAAGGCCAGGAAGTGCCACCAGAGCATTACGTTCAACAATTCATTCGAGTAATTGATACTTTTAATAAGTTCATAAAGGAGGGCGGCGATCCGGACCAATTTAATACCGAGGACGAGACTGAGGTAGGCTGTCAAAACTGAAACAAAATTACAGTCACGCAGATACCAAGAGGCCCCAGAACTAACTGCTTTCCCCCATCGAAATGGCCATTTCTAAATTTACTTTTTATCACACTTGTCAAGCAGAAAAATAGTCTTAATATTTATTATGATGGGAAGTATCGAAATATGTTATACACTACACTACAGTACTACGCACGCTATGCTAAAATAGTCTTTGAAGAAAATAGAATACCAAAAATCCGTGTAGTATAGCCTATACAACGGTATAATTGCAATATAACCTATAAGTATAGGTAAGTTATAGGTTACATTGCAATTATTTACTGTATTTTATTTTCTTCGAGATTTTTTCCGTTATAAAAGTGATCAATTAACCGAGCGTGACGACTGTGCGGTATACTATATACACGACTGTGTAGTGTATAACAAATTTTTACACTTCCCGTCAAAATAAGAATTATTTATTTGAATGTGTGTCACACATTGTGTGATGAAAATTATATTAATAATATATACGTAATAATATATTAATATTAAATACGGCTAACTTACAGCACTTATAAGATTAATTAGAGCACTTTAACATTAAATGGAATATACTTTTCCACTAAAAATGTAGCGANTTAGAACATTTTTACTCCAAGTTGAATTGTCGACCTTGACTCCCACATGGGGGTCCCTTATCTTGAGTATGGCTGGCGAAAAAAATTTCTAGACTAAAAAAAAATTATTTTTGGCCCAAAATATACCCCACATAAAATTTTCAGAGTTTTTGGACCATTTTTTAAAATTTCGATTTCCCAGACGGTTTACCTATGCATAAGTCACAATTGGTCGAAAATTTGCGTCGAAGTCTGACTCATTCCGTACACTTTTGAGCAGACAATTATTGACGTATATATAATATATATTATATATATAGTATTTGTTTGGTCTAAAGTATAAACCGAATAAGTCCGATTTCGACGCAAATTTTAGACCAATTATGACTTATGCATTTTGACCTTTCGACCTCTTATACTTTCGACCAAAAATACATGACAACAATTGAGTCTCTGCCCGATTAATGGTAGGAATTACAAACACATTTTTTGCATTACAAACACTTTCTAATCACTTTTCAATGAGGGTTTGGTATCGACATTACCTTGTACACATGTTTTTTTGTTTTTAAGGGTGTGCTTAAAAAGGCCGCAGTTTGAATTGATACGAAGAAAAACTGAACTTCTAAAATGAATAAAGTAAATTAAAGAAAAGGGATTTCTCGACAAATTACGTTTTCTTCATATTCTTCTTTATACATAATGGAAATTATCCAGTTCGTTTTATACCAATTCACACAGGGTCTAAAATCGAAAACAATGTATACGATTTTTTTTCAGAGTTGGGATGGTGATTGATTTGACAAATACAAATAAGTACTATCATGCTTTGGACATTTGCAAAATCGCATCAGATTACTACAAATTGACCGTTGAAGGTCAGGAAGTGCCACCAGAGCATTACGTTCAACAATTCATTCGAGTAATTGATACTTTTAATAAGTTTATAAAGGAGGGCGGCGATCCGGACCAATTTAATACCGAGGACGAGACTGAGGTAGGCTGTCAAAACTGAAACAAAAAATTAAAGTCAGGCAGATACCAAGAGGCCCCAGAATTAACTGCTTTCCCCATAGCAATGGCCATTTCTAAATTTACTTTTTATTACACTTGCCAAGCAGAAAATTTTCTAAATATTTATTATGAGGGGAAGTATCGAAATATGTTATACAGTGTATAATATACACTACACTACACTACAGTACTAGCACGCTATGCTAAAATAGCTTTTGAAGAAAATAGAATACCAAAAATCCGTTTAGTATAGCCTATACAACTGTATAATTGCAATATAACCTATAACTTATAGGCTATAAGTATAGCCTATACTGTATAGGTTATATTTTATTTTCCTCATGATTTTTTCCGTTAAAAAAGTGGTCAATTGACCGAGCGTGACGACTGTGCGGTATACTATATACACGACTGTGTAGTGTATAAAATTTTTTTTACACTTCCCGTCAAAATATGAATTATTTATTTGAATGTGTGATGAAAATTATATTAATAATATATACGTAATAATATATTAATATTAAATACGGCTAACTTACAGCACTTAGAAGATTAATTAGAGCACTTTAACATTAAATGGAATATACTTTTCCACTAAAAATGTAGCGATTTTTCAGTTTTGTCAGCCTACGCTTAGGTTAGCAAAGATCAGACGAAAGAGGAGAAACCCGCTGAAAAGGCAGCCGATGGCACCGATGTTGCAATGGAAGATGCAACAGAAGCGCCGGAACCGGAGCCTGAAAAGAAGGTTGATGACCCGGCCGACGACGTGCAAATCGAGCCACCAGTTGACCCCGAAGTCGAAAAAGAAAAGGCCGCCCAACTGGCGCGACAAAAACAGGAGGAGCGCGCCAAGCGCGAAACGGATCGCCTCTTCTCACGATTCTACCCAAGAAATATGCCCGATATATCCGCCTGTGTCTGTAAGACGTTGACACCGGCCGAGGCTGACTCGTACTCGAACGAAATGCTCTCGTCGAACTTTATCATTGTTGTTCACTGCACCCACGGGGTTAACCGCGCCGGCTACATGATTGGCCGGTATTTGATTGATCGCTTTGGTATCGAACCGACGGATGCAATTGCACGAATTAAAGAGGTTAGAGCTCAAGAAAAAAATCCAGGCGTTTTCGGTTATAAGGTCACCCATTTTTGACCGCTACAAGGTCAAATCCGTTTTTGAGACTTTGGGCTTATAACCAATAACAAGATTGTAGCCAAAAAAGTTGTGAATGAATTATCTGAAAAGACATAAAATTAGTTAGAGGCTCCGTGGTACGCTATACCAAATTTTTTACATGGTTTATATAATAATATATAAGATTAAATCATAACATTAAATCAGCAATTTTCTATTTGACTAAATTTTAAAAGGTCAAACATTCTAGATTTCTTTGTAGTTTGTTAATTATTTTTCAGTTGAACTCATTGATAGTGCCTTGAAAATAGCAAGTTGAAATGTCCGAAGTGAACAATAGATATCTATTCAGTTTCGAAAAGTATGTATATGTCATCAAAATGTTGCATAAACTTATGTATTTTTGTACCCAAATTTCCATAATGTATTTTAAATTTATTTTCTGGCTCGAGACCTAAGGTATACAGATTTTGATATCAATTTGTACTCAGTTTTTAAGCCGTCACCTGGAAACTGATCCCACGTATAGAAAATCAATAGTCAGTCAGTTTACGTTGACCCCTAATCGATCTAACAGGGCCTAAATTTAGTCTCGAGGGCACCCCTTCGATCGCGAAAAGTACACGAATGTTTTGATGGATGAGGAGCTGCGGCAAATGATTCGTCTTCAGCAGCATTATACGTACCTGGCCGACCGACGTAGCTACTTCCAGTACGTGCCCGGTATGCGATTTCGCAATCCGAGATTCGCCACCTGGAAGACAAACGCAAAGCGTAAGGCCGAAGAGGCAGCATCCGAAGAAACCCAGCTAGGGTTAACAAACTGAAATTGAAATAATTTAGTAAACAACACCAGAGGCACTAAATTTGGAGACTGGTTTCATAGGTCTAGGAGGAGCTAGAAAAGCATTGGTCGCCAAAATCGCAAAAAAAAAAAACGTATAATATAATTCGTAAAATTGACAGAAAATCCGATAGGATCAAACCGGGGTAAATTATTTTTTATCGATAGATAAGATCGAGCTGCGTCTGATAACGTTCACCAGAAACCCCAGAACTGATGTAGTATTATTTTTCAAGTTTTACGAAACAGTTTCCATGTCGTTACGAATCGTAATTTTATTTTCGCGGCATCTTTTACATCCTTCCAAACTTATGGGAAATTTCGGAGTCTTGCGACGATTATTAAATTTTAGTTTGCTGACCCTAAACATAGCCCGATGCGAAACTGGTTAAAGTAGACACCGAAATGGCGGAAACCGAAACGGCCGAGGAGACAACAGCATAGACTAAACACACATCCGAATGGATATAACATTTCATTCCTACATGTAATTTTGTTTTACCATAAAGAAAAAAAACTGTCCATCTTAAGAAACGCTTTCCTGCCTATATTAGTAAAAATACAACTCAAGACTGAGACATAACGTGTCTTTAATAAATACGATTACCCATTTCATTTTAACATATGTGTTAATACGCAGGATTTTCAGAGCTTGTTAAAAATGTTTTCTAATAAGCTCCGAAAGAGTTGCGTAATAAAACATATCCAAATAAAATGTGTACGCAGTAAGTCGTACCCGACTGTACATTTTTGTTTTCATAACAATCTTGAAAGTTGGAACATTTTTGTTGTGTTTTCAGATCTTGAATTGATGGATGATAAACTCTATCCAGAAACCATTTATGAATCGGAGGAAAATGGGATCTATCGACGTCCGCCAACGGTTAACTCCGCGCCTCATAATAAAACAGATACACCAAATAGGTACTCTTGCATGAACGCGAAATTTTATGACGTACTTAATTAGTCACGAGCAAAAATACATAGACTATGTAACATAGTTAATAATAATACAAAAAAAAATGATGAACAAATTGATAATAAGCTGCTTTATTTTTGTGGTATAAAGAGAAAAAATGTCTTAGAATCAAAACTTTTCGAAATGCCAAATTATGGTTCAAAGAGTTCGTCGTTCAAAAATATGTTGTCTTTTAGGAAAAAGGTTGATCTATGAAAACGTATGATTTTAAGATGAGCACTGGATCAGCTAAATTACTTACTACACAAGATGCGCCGTTAACCGCCCACTTTTGGACAAAATTTTTTTCATAGACAACATTATTTAACGACTACGCATTGAGCCTTTAACCAACCAAAAACCCGTTAACCGGCCAGTTTTTGAAAACTTTTTGTAGCCGGTTAACGGCGCACCCTGTGTATATCTTTTATACCAACAAAAATACGTTTGTCTATTTTATTTGTTTTTTATTAGCTACAATCGTTACGCCCTATAAAGGCATTT
>SCLG01000009.1:205204-221885 GCA_004367875.1 Oikopleura albicans | reverse complement strand
TTTTCAAAAACATTTTCAAAAACATTTTTCAAAAACATTTTCAAAAACATTTTCAAAGACATTTTAGCTGGACGAACGTGTTTTACCAGTCCCATGAAAGAATGCGTGTAACCAGTCCCATGACAGAGTAGCCCCGCTTCGCAAGCTCGTTTGACGAGCTCTACAACTGTCAACATAGCATGTGACCTTGACCTTTTGGAGGTCATATTATATACGCATTCCAGAGTTCAACTCTTCAGCTTTCTTTTGCACCTACTTTTGACTCATCTGAAGGTGCCACCTACGCGCTGGCCGGTAAAAAATGTCGTTCTTTTGCGTAGGTTGGAGACTTCAAACAGCTCTCTAGGGGGCCCTGTTAGTCCAAATCAATTTTTGAATAGTCAGATCGACGCAGTTTGACGAGCTCTACAACTTGGCTTTACCCGTTTTTTTTCGAAAAATTTTCGATTTGCCCACTTTTTTCATATCTACCATTCGTTTTTGTTTTTATTGTAATGTTGAGGTTCGTGAAATAATAATTATCTTTGTCAAAAATGTCCAATATTGGACTAACGGTTTTTATAGGCATTATAATATTATTATTTCCTATTTGCAGCGGTGCGCAGGAAGAAAACAAACGGGCGCGAAAAATTGTAGCGTTATAAGAATAGGGCACTATGTGTGCCATAAACACGGTAAGCGAGAATTTTCATTTGAAAATGCGAACGGTGCACCGAGGTGCCGGGTTAATATTGAAGTTTGAAGAAAAAAACGGCACAGTTATCATTATGCGGTAATTAATTTTTTTTGGCGAAAAAGTGGCCCTAATGAGAGTAAGAAATGTAACACATTGGACAATAATGCAATAAATACAAAGCGGATGAGTTAAGTTTTTTATTCGGGAATTGTGCATATTATAAATAAATGTGTTCTTTAAATGGCACTTTCGCAGTTCCCACCTTGGGCCACACGCTCATATAAATATGAGAATCGAAGGGGCTGTATATATTTCCAGTGGGGACATCTATATTTTTATTATCTATTTTTTGTTTTGTTTTTTATCGTTCAAAATACTATTTCGAAACTCATACTATATTTATATAATACGTGTTTCAATAAGTCATTTGGATTCCAAATAATAACTGATGCACAAAATGCTTTGATACCTATAATTCACATTCACTACAGCCATTTGGCACGAAATCTTCGAGAATGAAAAAATTCTATTGTACATATATACAGAAATATTGTCAGTGTTAAAAGGGTTACGAATAATTGCTCGCTCTTGTTTCGGTTAACCTTTCCAAACTGAAAAAATATTATTTGGTCATCCCTTTAGTTCAAAATTTAGTTACAACTATTTTTAACCACAACCATTTAGCAAAACCAAGCATATATCATAATAAAAAGGAATCATTGATTCTGAATAAAAAATAAAAACCACCGTTTCGCTGTTTATTGCATTGCCAAGCTTGACATATAATCTTGAAACAAAAACGTGTGATTTTAGTAATTTGGCCTCAGAATTTTGGAAAATTACTAAAATCACACTTTTTGTTTCAACATTCTCTGTAAACATTCTCAATAAACACTGAAAGGTCGATTTTAAATTCTTTAAACTTATTAATATATCAATGTCTTCAAACCCATCAAATATATACCACTATTGCCATTTGTAGATTGTGATTTCCATTCATTCATAATATGTTTTATTTATCTGATATTTCGGCATTACGCCATTTTCAAAGATTTTTTGCGACTGAAAAAAGTCGCAAAAAATCTTTGAAAATGGCGTAATGCCGAAATATCAGATAAATAAAATATATTATGAATATACCACAATGTTGGAAAATTAATTGTAAGTTAAATACCAACAAAACTTTGAAAATGTTTGGGCCATTAACTTTGAAAATTTTTGGGCCATTAATTTTAAAATACAAACATGCTTATTGTTATGGCTCAGATACTGTTAATTATCAAATTTGATGGTATAGAAGTAATAGTTAAAAAATAACTGGAACTTCTGTTTTGGATATCATATTTGAGGGGAGAAATAAATGTATCAGATTTTGCTTTCAGGCAATTCGCCACAGTTGGTTTAAGTTTACCTTTAGACTTATTACCACAATAAAAACCATCATTAGATTTTTTACCCCCACAAAAGTGTAATATTGGAAAAGGACTTCTTAACTCTACTTAGCCGACGCTCTAAAATTATTTTTTGAAAATTAATTTTTATCTATTTGAAGATAGTAACGATTTGCACTCGAATAAAAACAAATCTACCAATAAATTTGATTGGAAGCTGATTTTTTTTAAGAATTAATTTTAACTTATAAAAAACAAATTTTAAAATAAAAAGTTAAAAATCACCAAAAACAAATGTCTAATAAAATCGCCGATTCAGGCGCGCACCAATGGAAGATGGCACCTGTGCATTGTAGTATGATCAAACATTACTCCAGGACGTGATTTATGTTTGAACTGACTGTCATTCAGTTTGTTTATCCAATTTTTAATTACAGCCCATACTCCCATTAGAGACGGTTCTATTAGGGTCGCTGTTTCCCAAAAGAGTATTTCAGAACTGTCCAAAAATGACCACTTTTGAGTAGACTACTGTGCTCTACTGAGGGTAGGGACTGTAATTAATTGAATTTCGTTTGAATATTAATATTTTGTTATCATTTGTGAAAAAAAATGTCCGTTTTGCTATACCATCAAACTAAGGACAAAACAAGCTAATTTTCATCCAAATCGGCTAAGTAGAGTTAAATGGCGCCCGCATATTTTCATTTACGGTATGTTTTGCACATTTAATTGTACTACTTGCATGATGCAATATATATTTAGTTATACATGTATTAACACGTAAAAGTTAAATCGTAATATAGATCAACACTAAATTTGGTACGAATTGCAGTCATATTTTTTCTTGTGATCAAAAAGCAAACAATTTTTAATAGGGCAATTTGGGAATGACATTTTGTTTTTCATAATGCATAGGATTTTTCTGTTAGTCCTATCTATAGGACAACTCTACATGCGTAATCAGGGAGACCAGTTCTTTAATTTGAACTATATTTCATCAAATGGATCATATTTTAAAGTTTCAACAACATTTTTTTTAATGCTTGGGTTTTTTGAGATGTTTAAATATTACTATTTTATGGGACCTACACTGTTCGTGATAAATACTTTGAATCGCTTTCTATTCGAACAGGAGGTGACGCCATGCATCCAGCTAGAGTATGTTTAGCTGACGCCACCTCATAACCGGATTCATATACCTTTTTTGAACAAAGTATTAACCACATACAATAGCTAGTACAGTTCTTAACCATTTATCGGACGTTTTCGGTTCTCGAAAATAGCGGCCGATAAATGGTTAAGGACTGTATGACCTAGGCATCATAAGAACAGTGATTAACAACCTAAAAAGCTACCTTTTCTAGTTGGTGTTAATAAAGCGATAAAATTTATCCCGTCGTGAAAACTCAAATAGTACTCTACACTCATAGTATATACACTCATCCATGTCGATATTATTATTAGAACTATACTACTTACTAGTAGGATCCTAACACAAGCAAAGCAATGAGGCTAAAATTATACGGAGAAATATGATAAAGGTAGGAAATATGTTTATGTTTATAATTAAAATAAAAGTATTTACAAATTTACGAGCATAGCCTCGGCTTGTTAACGGGCCGGAAAGATTTATTCCAGAATTTCTTGCATATTTTGAAAGATCTTCTCACGTGAACCATCTTTAATGCTATATCATGCTAATTATTGTTTGAAAAATTTACCACACTCAACGTAATATTTTTTCGATACTTTTTTTTAAGAGAAGTTTATACATGTATGAACTAGCTGTATGTATGTTACATACAGCCTATATGCTATAGACTATAGCCTATAGTATACATACTATGGCCGAAAACTACAACCGTAACCGACTATTATCGAACGGGTGAAATAACCGGTGCTTAAATATGCACTTGTGTCTAAATAAAAATTTAGGGCCCCGCTTTTTGAGCGGTGACAAGTGAAGGAAACCTGAAAAAATTTGCGGCTCTTTATAAAAAACCTCACAATCCCGAAATAACGAATGCTTGAAAGAAAACATAGTTTTTTTTTATTATATAACGACACCAAAAATTTGTTTCTGACCAGCTCAATATAATATCACGGATACGCATAAAAATCGCATGATAAAGAAAACGAAAACAAATGGGTAGCTTATCCATTCATAAAATACAACATACAAATACGTAATTTTGTTCCCGACGTAGGTAAACTGTGCAAGGATACATCTAACCGTAAATACTTCTAGATGAATCCTAGTTTCCTGTGTTAAAGACCGTACATACCCTTAGTTTCTATAAGTTGGTAATTTACGAAACCCCCTACTTATGACATTGTAATTCAATTGTACGTTTCAAATTTACGTCGTAAGAACGTTATACATTCAATATAATATTTATAGTATGAATTTTATACATTAGTTTTTACTCATCAGTTTTTTTTCAGGGAGTTTAAACTGCTACGTACCTAACTACATATGTACATAATCAATAGAAGCTACAGTCAGCCTAACAATACAGGTTTAAATTATTAAGCTGGTTTTCACTCAACACTTTCGGACCTTTTTAACCTTACGAAATGTGTCCGAATAGAAACCAGGACTGTATTACCAAAGAATTAAGCTTCAAAAAGGGCGCTTTTGAAATGTATTTTATATAATGCCATATAAAATGTGATTTTAAAAGATATAACATTTTATGGACATCATCTTGTTTTTTTTCAAGAAAACTTTTCGGAGAACCTCTATTCAAGAAAACCTTTTTCACATTATAAATCTCCCTCTTCTAAAATCGTTTTTAACGGAAATATATCGGACGTTATAACATTCAAGCAGGCTCTTTGAACCTGATGAACTCTGATCCATGACAATACTAACCTTGAATTGGTTGCAGCTCTAGAACAAAAATCACCATATGAGCCCAATAGGGCGACTTTTGGAGATAAAAAAGTTGTAAGCTATTTACATAAAAATAAGTTAAAGAAAAAAATTTGTTTCAAAGACAAATTAGAAACAAATTGAGTGACACATCGAAACGGGACGGTCTCATTACAAGAACTCAGAATTAAATTTCTAAAATGAAACCGCCCTACATAATAATATATAAATAAACATGTCATAAGTACCACCTACCTGTATATATGTATAGCAAACGCAAAAACTCAGCGGAAAATTTTAAGGGAATGTCCAACTGAGAGAAAGTAGATAGGATGTATTCCATATAATTTATATATATAAAGATGGTATTATTACATGGCTCGGTGGCTATAAGGGGACGCTATGAACTGTCCGATTTTTATTGATCTTATTTTTGTCTGTCAAAAAGAGGCGCGTGTAACTCTGCTTATTTTCTTGCTCTCGCACGATCAGGGGAGCATATCTCATAGGACCCAGTCCCGGACAGTTAAGATCTTTTTTCGCTGAGCATATTTAATGATTGTGGGCCTATAAAGGCCTATTTATTTGAAAATTGTTTTGGCCATATTGTAGAGCTCAAAAAGTTAGTAAAAAAAAGTGTAAAAATGAAATTAAAAAAACGTCGGTAGAGGAATTTTTCGAAGGTCAAAATAAAAATGTCAATAATTAAATACAGTATGCTCAGCGAAAAAAGATCTTAACTGTCCGGGACCGGGTCCTATGAGATATGTGTAGATTTCATTTTCAACAGCGTTTTTCAGAAAACCTTTTTCGCGACCTGTTTTTTCATTTTTCATCATATGCAAATTTATGAGTCTTCTGCTTTGCAAAAGCTGGTACTTTACGACCAATCTTAAAAAAGAATTAATATCGCAACTTAACATTCCTGCCATTGCGCCTTTTCTCCCAAAATACCCGGTACCACAAACAAAATAATAAAATACAAAAAAGTACTGAAAGGATCCTTAACCAAAAAAACTATATATGCAGATCAGGTGTACAATAAGATAAAAAAACAATTGACAGCAAGTATTTTCGGGCGTCATGTATGAATGGGTTGGACGGGTTTTTTGTTTCTCGGGTGGTTCACACTCACGTAAATTACATTTTTTTTTGTTTTCATCCCCTTCCACTGACGACAAAATCCACACCGGGTCTATCACAGCAGCGTTCATTGGGCGACTCGTTCATCATAAAGAGTTTCTTCTTGTGGGTGATGAAACGGAACCATTCCTCCTCGGACTCATGGGAATAAATTCTAAGCGTTTGGAGAAAACCCACTAAAGACGCTAGCACCCGCATCGGCTTTCGATCAATGTGAAGTTTAATACGTAAAATTTCGAGTATAGTTTCCTATAAAAAATTGCTAAATAACTAAACAAGAACATACAGTATAAAAATTAAAGACAAAAAAAAAACACACCGTTCAATTTGTAACGTTTAGATTTAAAATCCATGGGAGGGGTTGGTGATAAGGTCAAGACTTAAATACTGAAGAGATTTCTTAAAAAATATATGGCATCTTATGCCTGATGAAAAATGTGTTTTTAAATTGCTCAACCCAAAATGCATTTAAAATATGTGAACCTGAATATATATGATTCATATTCTTTTTGAACTTTTTTTCTCAATTCCCAAAAAGGTTCATATAATATGAACCTTTTTGGGAATTGAGAAAAAAAGTTCAAAAAGAAAAAAAGTTCAAAAAGAAAAAAGTTCAAAAAGAAAAAAGTTCAAAAAGACAAGATTTCATACAAAGAAAGAGTGTACCTCTAAGTATTAAAAAAATATATACCGTGTGTCAATTCTGAAATTGACGCGCATTAGTCATTTTTCATATCCTTTTTAACACGTCAGTTTCAGCACCTACGCATGGTACCAGGGTTTGGCAAAGTAGGCTGTTATTATGGTTAAGCTTATGTGAGCCAAAATATACTTTGGTTTAGCTCACAAAGCCATGGCTGCGTGCCGAGCCCTGCATGTTACACTAAGCGGTTCTCACCTGAATATTACTCAGAATTCTATAATCAACATGACATGAAATGCCTCTATCCGGTGAGGTGGCTGCTAAAGCGGCGACGAGTGCTGATTCATAAGAGTCCGGCTGGATGGAAATGTAGCGATCCACAATACCAAACATCTGTTCGCACATTCGCTTTGAGAGGCCAAGTCGCTCGAATGAGGCGCGCGCGGGCGGAATGCCGATAAGCGCGCGTCCCCCACTGCGAATCAACGGGATTTCCATCGCGCCGTACGTGATCACCTCCTGCTTTGTTTGATTCTGTAGCTGATGCCATCGGATGCTCGGAATGGCCTCGAGAAAAACGAGCATCATACTGACATGTAAATTGACCAAGTCTTTGACAAACGCAATGCCATCGAGCGCGTTTTTAAAGTTTGGATCTGGTGTTTTAAATTTATTGATTTTTTGCTCAAAATCGCAGACGGCCTCGTAGGCGGTGCGCTGGACGGGAAATGCGCCAACGTGGACATTTGTCCGCTCCACCTCGCCCGGATTCGACGCACGATCCCTATAAATCATCCAGAATCCTTCCAGAATCGACAAAAAGTTCTCCTGGAAAGGGTCGAGCGTCTCGGAAAACTTCATCATTTTGTAACCCTTGGGAATTTTTTCAATGCGACGTCGAATACTCTTGATACGCAATTGGCGAATGTAATCCCCTTTCATGCCCACCAATTGACATCGTTGAAGGCGACAGTAAATACAGCGCCGAATTTGTTTATTTTTGCAATTTCGTCCTCGATCACATTTCTAGATATTAGGTTATTTAAAAGTCATGCGCATCGAGTTTACTATAACAGGCATGCGCATTTGGGGTAGCTAGCTACCCAATTTGCTCTAGCGTGCCAAACATGGACGGATTTTTTTGATTATTATTTTATTTTGAAGCCCTGTTCTTCTTCTCTTACTGGGGTGATTTTCAACCTTAACCCTCGTCCTCCGCGGACCCAAACATAAAAACATTTTGTTTTTTTTGCGTCTTTTTCCCCTATTCCGCCTTACAGTTATCAGGCACCCTACGCAGTTCTCAGGCAGGAATATATATCAATATTTGGAATCTGTATTGAAAATCTTTGAGACAGGGTTTCGGCTCTGGTTGATGAAAAATACATTATTCCCACCTTTTGAAAATTCGTGGATTTCAGTCATGATTATTTTTGACATTAGTATTTATAGGCCTTAGATTAAGTGAAAAACTAGAAAATGTACAAAATAAAGGCGTATTAGATGTATGCTTGACTAATCGATTACCTGAGTTAGATTGTTTTCTAAAATCGTTCGACGAAAGAATGACTTGCATGGATTGCAGGTTAATGCGCCATAATTAAATCCTGTTGCCTGCTCAAAACAAACAGCACAAAGTTCGCCCAGTTGAACTTTTTTGTCAGGACCTCTTTCTAAAAAATACGATGGTTTTCTGAAGAATTTGAGTTTTCAAGGGTCTCTTTGTTTATTTTTAGTCAGGAAGTTGACAAACCAAGTCGATAGTAAACTTCGTAAATTGAAGAATACAAGTTATCTATGAAACATGTGACTGATGTCAATCTTATGGAATGTACCATAATATAAGGTATATTTAAACCATAACTTATGATCCATAAATTATATTATAAATTACAACTTCTAATCAATAACAGGTACACCCTTAACACCTTTCAAACTAAGGAATGACCCCTCGACAAATAAAATTAAAAATCAAGAAGGTGATTTTTGCGAAACAGTTTTGTGTGCCTCATTATCACGAAAATTATAAGACTAGATACGATAACCCTTGCGTTTACTTCATTTTCAGGGTGGTATAGTGCCCTATGATTATAATTATGGTCGTATTAAATAAATTAACTCATTCATATTGTGAACATTTCCACAATATGTAAGGAAAACGTGCCTTCAAATCCATTAAATACAACGTTCGTACTTTTCTGGTACGTCAAGATTGTAAACACCAGGTCATACCCATCCTTAAAAGACTATTAACCTATGCGTGAGTCGTCGAAGTATGGACGACGTACTTGCTGTAGTAGGTGCCACAATAATAAAAAATGCCTAAATCACTCCTAAATTAGTTAATTTTCCTCCTACAGTTA
Organism: Oikopleura albicans; assembly: GCA_004367875.1. Taxonomy (NCBI): domain Eukaryota; kingdom Metazoa; phylum Chordata; class Appendicularia; order Copelata; family Oikopleuridae; genus Oikopleura; species Oikopleura albicans. Next base: position 212,791 of record SCLG01000009.1, on the reverse strand, counting down.
AAGTTCACGAAAATATGATACCCTTGGATCAGTACTGTTTCCTGTGTTATCTTTACTGTGATAAACAAAGTTTTTGAATAAAAGTTGAAATTATGTCGTAATATAAAGGATTCCTAATCTTAAAATCAGGCCGGCTACAGAAAGCGTAACTCCTGCGTCACGAGACCAAAATGTTTCATTATTTTCTTTCGTAATTCGAAAAAACATGAAATAAGACTCGAGTTGTGATTTTCGATTCGTATTTTTTAGCTTCATATAATTTGCGGGTCATATAAGGATACTTAATAAACCCACTCATCTAAATACATACTTTTTTGTGCCGTAAATTGCATACTCATCTTCAATGTCTTCTATTGTGCAGGTACTAAAATGTTCTTTTAAATATAAAATAAAATTATTTTTGGCTGAAACACGTCATCTTGTTTTTAAACTGCAACTTAGAATTAAATATCATGTAAATATTTGACCTGTAGACTGTAGAGTCTACATTGTATTATTTACGTGTATGTAATTTAACATATTTTTACCCACACGCCAAGGTATATATTGATCATGGATTGTTCCAGAAGAATTGCATTAGAAATACTAATAAAAAAACATTTTTGACACAGCCTGTACTCTGCCAAATCTAACAGTCCAAATACATTGAAAAAAATATGACCCCATTTCAAATGGGTTTTTTGGTTTAACTAGAGCAACATAGTTAATTAATTTTTCTGTTCCTGCTTCTTAGAACTTCTAATGAAACGTCAATCAACTACCTGGGTAAATAACATGTAAAAATGAAGACCCTTTTTCGGACTTGAACCCGAAAAAAACTTCAAAAAGACATGAAATAAGACCTTATGAAATATCACTAAACCCTAGTTAACTCCCGCAAGTTAATGTTAAAAAGATCGTGTTCAGATTGAGATTGAAAGTTAAGCCGAAATCAAGAATAGTACGATAGTAATTTTGACCGTTTGTATTTCTCTCGTAAGGTTAAGTTTAGTATTAGAAGCATAAATACAGACTCCGTGTTATGTCTGGGTTATTTTCTGAGTTAAGTTTTTGATTAAATGTTGTGTCCAAAAGAAAGTAAACATCGATAAAATCGTTAACTCAGCACAATGCTTGATTGCGAACTGTACAGGTAACCGTTAAAAAATGTTTTAAAAGGACAATTGCTCTTGAAAAAAAGTTCGCCAACATTATATTGAGATTTAAATTATTCGTATAAAAAGTTTCTCTTGAAAATATCGATATTAAAAAATAAAATGTGAAATTAAAAAATGTCTCATCCCGGCGCTGACCCACTGTACTTTTTCTTTTCAAAATTATCCCGAAAATTCCATCAATTATAGTAAAATCTTAAATTATTTTTAGACTATTTTTTTTAAATAAATCTGGACTTTTGCGAAAATGTACTCATTTGACCGTAAAAGCAGATAAAACGTAATTGCTTTCAAACGTTCCTAAAAAACATCCTTACAAAAATGAGAGACGATAATTTTTTCTTATCTTATTAATCGGGTCTCTAATTTGATGTTTTAAAACAAAAGGTTTTAACAGATTTCCGGCTGAAATTAGAAGAATGTCTAGATTTGAAGCATGACTAGACCCATCCTTCCTCACCTCAAAAAGTTGTAAGAGTTCATTCCGAACAAAAAAAATAATAACCGGTATCGCCTAAAGGCCTTTTCTAGTTGCTTTCGATAACCTTATGTTCATGATTTCCGTAATTCCATTTCGTGACGATTTGAAAAACAATAAATCGAAAATATATATTCTTTCTCTGTAACTACCTGGTATACTATTAGCCTGGAAACAAAAATAAAAGTATTAAAGACCTTAAAAATCTAGTTTTTCTAAGTAAATTCGTTTTGCAAAATGTAACAATTGTCAGTTCGCTATTTTGCCGTGACATTTGATGAACCCTCCGGCGAGATACTTTCAACCTGATTTTATTCCGATTTGTGATTTTGCAATAAAACTTGCCATCAACGTGTTTTTAATGTGTAATTAAAAAATAATATTAATTATATTTTTGTTTTCTAATACGGGGCAGTTTCCTTTAAATATTAGACAGAAAACTCCCTCATTTAACGTCTAGTTTTTAATGAAAATATTATTTTTTTGTAGATCCCATTGGTTCGATGGAGGTGATGCACTGGCATTTTATCAGTTTTTTCTTTATTCAAATAGGTATAAATGTTACTGCTATTTTGAGAGCTGCCTAGAGGCTTAGATTCAAAGCTGTTAAACTGGGTCATTTGGATGCCGATTACATTACACACCAAATCTATAGTGAAAAAACGGTTTTTTCATTCTATTTGAAATGGGCGTGAATTAATCTAGAGTCTGTTGAAATACAGAACGGAAAACGTTAACTGCCCTCGAGCTCCTCTTCTGCAAATGATGACAAAAAATATCGCAAACATACTGACTTGTTAGACTACAGGCAAGTACTCGTAATATTGTTCGGTAAATTTGTATTTAAGGATTCCGTAGACAGTCTTGACAAGACTGTCTTGTACTGAGTGTACAGACTCTATACGCAGAAGTTTCCGTTGAAAAATGGTTAAAACCGGTAATTGAAAATATGTACATGTATATAATTCAGTTTTATGCTTACATTACGTTGGTGAAATACATGTAAACAATTTGAAAAAGGAGACACGTTTCTCTCAAAACTTATCCGAAGTGTATTGTAATTGTAATATTATTGTACCTTTACCTGTCAAAAACAAAACAATATTTTCTTAAATCATTTGATGATTCGATTTCCGAAATGCTCTATAAAATATTATATAATGGGCCATTATTAATGGCTTTATATATATAAATATGACTTAATATTATATAAGACTTGTGCAACTCCGTGTATAAAGATGTTCATGTAAAATTGAGGTTTCGAGTGACTTAATTTTATGTAAAATTAAGTCACTCGAAACCTCAATTTTACATGAATATCGTTACACTCGACAGATACGCTAATCAACAATTTAACTGAATTCAATAAAATTCTTCTAGAGTAAAAAATTGTAAGATATGGCGTGTAAACTCTCAAAATTTGCAGCTTTTGTATCTAGAAATTAATACGCATCGCGGGAAGAATTTCATCGCTTTTCTTTTTCACAATTATGTTTCTTCGTTTTGAATTATGCATGTGTATAACATGTCTTTCATGATTCTCTTAATTTACCTCATTAAAGTTATGAACGACTTTATCTTTATCGACATCTCTTAGTAGCTAAGGCTTAGTTTTATCGGAATTAGCTAAAAGTTTAATCTTAAAACTCATCAGAGTCACTTCCAGTAGCCATCCCCTTGAAGACGAGGAATTAATAAGAATAAAAAACGGTGCCATCCTATTCTAAGAAATTTCATCAATTGTTTTTTGATTGGTTTAATTCATCCAATTGAATCGGGTTCAATTAAATCAGGTGTTATTCTGATACAAAAAAAATAAAATATAATATATTTTAACTGCCCTGCGCCACCATGAAATTGTAAGCGTCGTGCGCCATATGGGCCAAATATGGTCCACTTGCGTTTCATCATTACATCAAAACTACTGTGCCGATTTTGAAAATTTTAACGAATTATGAATCTTTCATATCTCTTCTTGATTATTTATAAACATATATAAAACAAAATTTTAAATTAAAGGTGTTTTTAAGCAGTTACAAAAAATGGGTATATTGAGTATATTTGTAGCCCTTAATCCCATCGCCAAAGAAAATATTAATGAAAATTATAAAAAATACCGTGTGCCTAGACATTAAATGTCGTGTTGATGGAAAAATTACTTTTTAATGAAAAACAAATAGTTAAAAAATAATGTTCTATACGGACATTTTACATACACCACCTGCGCCGTTATATTAACACCCATTATGTTACCAAAATTCCGTTATGTTACCACTTTTTGGGATATAATGGACCTCAGTTTCCGCCCACGCCCTACGCCGTTATGTTACCAATCGCCTACGCCCCATCCCGTTATGTTACCAGTTTCAGTTATATTTTTTTTAAGTAGTTACATTTTGAATTGGACTTTNTCCCCGAAACGGGTTGTCCCTGAAATGAGCGGTTCCCGAAACGGGTGTTTTTTGTTAATAAAACACCTGTTTCGTGAACGAGGACTGTAAATCGAGACCGTTCTAATTACTTTCCGTAAATTTCCGTGAATCATTTTGTCATCTTTTTGCGTTTGCGTGCTTGAATTTTCCATTCGCTGGAAAAACATTTTTCCTGTAAATCCGTGGTCTCAAAAATGTTCACGGAGGACAGGCCCATTTTACATCCCAGATTGGGGGTACAACGGGATAATTTTAGTTGAAGTTAAATAAATTAAAAAAATAATAATAATTTCAACAATTGAAAAAAGAATTTAATACGAGTAAAAGAGAAATACAACGCGTCGGCATTTTCCTCATGTCCAATTCCGAAACGAAGAAAAATAATTGTAAAAGAGAGAAGCGATGAAATTCTTCCCGCGATAGTGCGCGATGCGTATTAATTTCTAGATACAAAAGCTGCAAATTTTGAGAGTTTACACGCCATAACTATGTAAAGCGTAGGCGAAGCAAGTGTTGTTCTAGAATTTAAGATCTAGTTTGTCTTTTTAGGATTATATATTTATATATTATATATAATAAATAAAGGATTTAGTTAGAAACGATAAATTCTCGAAAAAAAACTTCCCAGTTTAACCTGGAAAACAAGCAATTGAGGATGGTTCAACAGAACTAATTAGAACTGAAATTACGATGTACATTCGAGTTCAGTTTATTGGAACTTCGAGAAAATCCTAAAGGATCACAAAGTTGTGTCATTCGAAAAACAACGGCCAATATGAGCAAAATATCTCGTTTGCTGAAGATCCATTGAAGCCTGTTCTACTAAGCATTTTACACAACTTTCCGCCGTTTTTTCTAGATGGCCAAACCCGAGTTTTTCCGCAAGTCAAAAAAAAAAAACTCGAAAATGGTCAACTAGAAAATACGGGGGAAAAAAGGTGGAAATTCTGAATTGACATGCAAAACGGTGAGTAGGCTTTGTTTCTTAGGCCTCAACGGTTGCATCGCACCATTTTGGAAACTATCAACGATTATTTTCAAAAATTTTAGGGCTCAAGGCACTCCGAAACTCACCTGATAAGCTTTAATTTAGAATTAAAACAAAGCAAAAAATATTTGTGTTCGGAACGATTTCTGCAAGCTCTATGACTTTATAGAAAGACCACATCAGTTCTAACTAACTTTAACATTTTGATATCGTAGATTTAAAATGGTATGTATGTAATTTTCGATATTTATATAATAATTTATTCATATATTCACATTATATGATAATTATCCCCCTCCCAACTTCGCTTTCACTGAAATATTGAGTTTATATTATGTACTTAGATTCTATTATATACCATCGCAGCAGTGGGCGACGGGAAAAAAATAATCCTTAAGTTATTATGATTTATTATAATTTTTTAAGCATGCACATTTCAAAACGTTTGTGACCCACCAGTGCTAATGACCCATATTTCCCTACAGTTTCAAACATCTTGCTAATTTCTCTGGAAGTACATTAAAAATAAGTTTCAAACTAAACTGCTCGTCGTCCATGTCCCCACAGCGTTCGTAACTGGAAAACGGTCGACTCTTAGCCCAACAAAAAAAAANAAAAAAAAACGAAATAGTGCTCCTAACTCACAATCATTTTTTATAACAAAACAAATTGATCAAGGGATTATTCTTCTTATGCACGTGCATCAGTTGGAGCATCAGTCTGGTGCAAGTGCACCAGTTGGAGTTCAACAAAGTTATAGTTTGTATATATTTTGCATAATAGTGAAAATCCACAATAGTATAAAATCGACAACAACCTCTTATCAGATATCCAACAAAGTTGGGTTAAATTAACACAGTAGGGCACGTGTATGCATATAGAAACAGGACTTATGGTAGATTTATGGTATAAGAAGGGCCCGAAGGGCAAAACGGATATTACTGACCCCTCTCAAATCCTGTAGATAACTGGTTAGGTAGTGCATATAGACTATATGATATAGTGGATGGAAGCTTGTCTAACGAATATAACCGTAAAACAGTTACAGTCCCAAAGCGTTACGAAATGACGTCACGACCCCAAAGCGTTACGGTTTTTTAGCAACAAATCGTAACGCCTTTGGACTGTAAATAGCCTATTAGAATTTTTTCATAATATAAGCCAAATTTGAAAACTTACTCTTACCGTACTTCCAGAGAAATGAGCAAAATGTTTATCTTAAATTATTTTTTTATAAAACCAAGGGCGTGACAAAATCTCGTGAGTTAAATAAACCGGTCTGAATTTATGACAACCAAAATGTCAACGACTACATAAACAATCTGGTAGAAATTCCTATGAACTACATTAGTAGAACATTATTAGTTGCATTTGAAATAAAACATAAAGACCGGAGTGCTACTCATAATTATACTTTTAGCGTTTTCTCGCGAAACATATAACTTATATCCCACGAAAAAACTAAAATTATGCTAAAATATGCGAACGTATTTCGGAGAAAAAGTTTTTCTGATAAAATACCAGAAGACGTTTTTTTCCGAGAAATACAAGAAAACGTTTTTCCGAGAAAATATTTATAAATTTCCTACCGAGCTGGGTCTAGCTGTATAACATAATGTTTAGTTTAATTACTAATTTAGTTTTTCGGAAAACATCTTCTTGGAAATATTTTCTCTCCGAAAGACCGCGACGAAATACAAAAGCGACTCTCATTGGGCACCTCCGTTTTATAGATTTCTTCGGTTGGCTTAGTGATTAAGCACTAGCCTAACTCTCTAAGCATCAGCAATGTCAATTACGCATATTAATATTTATTTTTCGAAACGAGAACACTTCTACTGGAAAGTGAATAACAGTCGAAGATGGCCCTTAACTTACAGGGTACAACACATTTTCGATAGTGGGCCTTTATGGTATAAAAATCGCTTAGAGCTCATATAACCCCCACTATAATAATGAGCTTTACGGGACAAATCTGGCAAATTTAATTAATAATTTCGTAACAATTCTGTTTTCAAAAATCGACCCTTATATGGCGATCTCACCATTTCTTGGCAAACCCAGAGTTGGGGGATCTTAGTGTGATTACTTCACGTACTTATAATTTTTTGCGTTATATATTTTATTTCATCAATTTATAGATTGAATACACTCCCTGTGCACTTATCTTGCCAGCACTTATCTTGCCAAAACCCTGATGGTGCGTTTATCTTGCCAATTTTTTGGAAAAATGTTTTCCAAAACATACGCCTACGCTCTATGCACTTATCTTGCCAAAAAATTTCAAAGTGAAAAAGCAACACCATTTTCTTATATTTTTAAATAATTTCATTTTTGTCTGTGCTTATATAAAATATGTAGAACAAGTACCCTCATAGTTAACCCCCAACCAAAAAACAAGGACGTTTGTCCTTTTCCATCAAATAGACGTATATTTTCTGTTGTTGGGCTTTCTTTAATGGATTGGCAATGAAATCCAACATAGAAAAAGCGATTGTCAATCCGTACAACGCAAAAAAATAAATGTTATTTTTT
>SCLG01000009.1:183124-196854 GCA_004367875.1 Oikopleura albicans | reverse complement strand
TATAAAAATTTTTTCTTAATCAAGAATAATTCTTGATTGGTAATAGACTATTGTTTAGGTTATATTCTTTAGGGAATTTTCATAAATGAGGTTGGGGGTTAAACGATCACAACTTGTTTGACCAGCTTCTAAGTGATAGATTTGTCTAGACATGTTTCCCGATCTCGGGCGGTAGTAAACAAGCAGTTTAAACCGTGAATCACCGATTTCAACGTAATCTTGTTAACATTAGATACTTTAGTTACGTAAAAGAGTGAAAAGTTGGAAGGGGATCCAGTTGCTCGACAAATTAATTGCAAAATCGGAAAATGCGGTTTACTATCCGACGCGTAAAGCTGCCCACACAATTAAACGCGGTGTTCGAGTTGCGCATGGGAAGCGCGTTCTCGTGATTGGTGCGGGACCCTGTGGCATTCGGGCCGCTATTGAAATGGCCTTCTTAGGCGCCAGCGTTCAAGTCATTGATTCCCGCAAGGAATTTTTTCGCAACAATATTCTCCACCTATGGCAGTTTTGCATCGCCGATTTGAAGTCGCTTGGCGCTAAGGTCGGTTGCAAATTAATTGCGGACAAAATTGACATACAAAGGCGTGACCAAGGTACGGTGCTTATTAGCACATTTTACACCCCTGCGCCATTTTATACCCACTTTTGCATGAAAAACTAGAATATGCAACGGAATACAATGATGGGTATTCGTAGAAAATTGCTGTTTTTTTATAAAAAAGGTTATGTACTGCGCCTTTATGTTAATTTTTGAAATCGTTTTTTACATAACGGCGCATAGGGTTATTTGTATTTCCATTTTGGTCCATACTAGTTTGCAAACGGCCTCAGTCATTTTTTGGTAAATTTTGTTCTGGGGCAATCGATCACTGTTCGATCCGAAGACTGCAGCAGATTCTACTCATGGTTGCCCTTTTACTCGGGGTACAATTCGCACGTGAAATTCAATGTCAATCTGTTTGTAAGACGCCAAAAGGCGAGTGGAAAGTTAAGGTTTGGGAGCGAATACGAAATCCGATTAGTCCAAAAGATGTGTTTACATTTTTAATGTGTGTTGAACTTTAGGAGCTTACAGTCATTTTTAGAGGCATGGTTTGTGCCTAATTTATCTTTATAGTAGGGAAATTGAGTTTGAGAATATGTTGTATTCATAAATGTGTAAATACAAATGTATTTTTGGAAAAAAAAATATAAAATCATGTCGTTTGCGACTTCCAAAAAAGGTCATCACATTTCTCGAGATGGAACCGGGTCGTAAAACATACCCCCTGTTTCAGATTTTTTTGTTGTTGAAAACAATTCATTGATTCGGACCCACTTAAAGGTTCTTCCGGAATCCGCCACGGACATTTCCGACGGTCACTGGGACTGTATCGTTGATGCCACTGGCGGCTCAGCCAATACGGCGTCCCTACTGTCGCCGGATTTATACCGTGTGGAGTGTCGTGGACTGTTGGCGATTGGCATCACAGTCAACTTTNTCTTTATAGTAGGGAAATTGAGTTTGAGAATATGTTGTACAGAGGGGGTGCTAAATAAGGGTCGCTTGTGCTAAATAAGGGTCGGTAGTGCTAAATAAGGGTCGCTTTCTTCCATAAAAAAATTGCTCCAAATTAGGGTCGCTGATTCTATCATTGTTTTCCATGGGCATTTTTTTACTTTTGGTTCGTTTATTGATATAATAAGTTTAAATTGTACTCAATACAAATTTAAGATTTGAAAATCATTTATGAGACGCAAAAATCATAATTACGTCAGGTTACAACAATAAACTGGCCTAATGCTGGGTGTGCTAAATAAGGGCCAGTGGGCTTAATAAGGGTCGTTTTTCAAAAATCGTTAACCGACCCTTAATACGCACACCCCCTGTATACATAAATGTGTAAATACAAATGATTTTTTGGAAAAAAAATATAAAATCATGTCGTTTTCGACTTCCAAAAAAGGTCATCACATTTCTCGAGATGGAACCGGGTCGTAAAACATACCCTCTGTTTCAGATTTTTTTGTTATTTAAAACAATTCATTGATTCGGACCCACTTAAAGGTTCTTCCGGAATCCGCCACGGACATTTCCGACGGTCACTGGGACTGTATCGTTGATGCCACTGGCGGCTCAGCCAATACGGCGTCCCTACTGTCGCCGGATTTATACCGTGTGGAGTGTCGTGGACTGTTGGCGATTGGCATCACAGTCAACTTTATCAATAGTAATACGCCGGCCGAAGTGAATGTTGAGGAAATATCCGGCGTCGCCTCCATTTACAAACAACACTTCTTTGCCCAACTACGCAATGCGACCGGCATTGACCTTGAAAACATTGTTTATTATAAGGACGAGACACATTATTTTGTTATGACTGCACGGACCAAGGTCGGTTTTTGATCATCAACTAAATAGTGCAAAGTGTAAAGATAACTGGTTATGACATAGAAGTCTATGACATATAGAGTTCTATCTAACATACCTACTATGTAACTTAGTCTATGTTACATATCATATGTAACATATGGTATGCAACNTAGTTGTTAATATATCTAACTATCTAGGCTATAGTCCATCTAAAATTGATTTTTCGGGTAGTTGGGAGATTATTTTGGACATTTTTTATATTCCTTAATTATGATTGATGAAAAATCGCTGCCAGTCGCTTATGGAGCGCGGCGTAATCATCAAAAATTATGATAATTCGGAAGCACTTTTAAATCGCGCCAACATTGACCCCGAGAAGCTCCAGGCGTATGCGCGGGACGCTGCCAACTTTGCCACGCAGTACAAATTGCCCAAGCTTGAAATGGCGAAAAACTCACGCGGGAATCCCGACGTTTCCATTTTCGATTTTACCTCACGCTATCATTCTAAATTCGCCTCTGTTATTCGACGCGCAAACGGCAATAATATGCTGGGATTGCTAGTCGGCGACTCGCTAATTAACCCCTTTTGGCCGACCGGGACGGGAATTGGAAAGGGATTTCTTGGAGTATTCGATGCATGTTGGACATTTCGACAAGTTTGCATTGGCAAGACCGATCCAGTTCGAATACTCCAAGAACGAGAAACGATTTATAAATTACTGGATCAAACAGGTTCCGGTTACCGCATTCATTGACATTATTTTGCTATTTTTAGAAAAAAACAAATCGAAAATTGAAAAATAAAAAGGATTAGTTTAATTGTTTTTTACCGTTTTCCCGGAAATAAGATGTAAATTATATTTTTTGAATAAATTGGACTACGGTACAGATTGGGGGTTGTTATAAAGTCATCAATTTGGACCGTTATAAGGTCAAGTCTGTTTTTTAGACCTTGACCTTATAAGTTATAACCAATTCCCTGTAGTGTTTTAGTACAATAGTTTTTCTAAGTATATTGGTTAATTTTTTTCTTCAGATTTTGTAGTTTTGTTTTTTTTCAAATAATTTAAAATTATTAATCTTAAATTAAATACAGTCCTTAATTCCATAACGGCTGTTCTCGGTTCTCGAAAATAGCGGCCGTTATGGGGTAAATTTTCTTTGATACTTAAAAAATACAGGCATTTTCAAGAAACAAAAGCAGACTTAAATATAATCGGAATTGTTCGTTCGAAGTAGTGTGATTAAAATACATCAAATTAGGAAATGCGTTTAACCCGTAACAGATCCATCACGTCTTCATAAAAAATATCTGGATTATACCATCGACCCAAAAACCCGATATTTAAACATCCAATCAGTTGTTTATCAACTTGAAAATACACCCATCTTGTTCCAGGAAGAAGATCGAAATGGCAAGCGTCGAAGTCTGGCGCCGAATAAATCTTCAATCCCGAAAAAACAGCGTGGTAATACGATTAAGGATCAAGAAGTGCTTATTTTCACGTGGCTCAAAACAACGCTTAAGTTAGATAAAAAGTATGGCGATCTTGCTAGTCTGCCTTGGCACAAGGGCGATTTGCTACTCGATATCATACGTGTATTGAGACCAGATTTGATTGATACCGACACTGAAATTAAGAAAAGTGCGCCAGTTGAAAAGGTTAGATTCATCAATACCGACATGACTTTTTAATGAATGTTTCGTCCAAAAAAAAACGTTTTTTTTGCAACTAGCTCCTTCCAAATTTTTTTTTAGGGTAAAAAGGTTATAAATGGTTTGAAGGGATGTATTTTGATTGTATCAAAATTAACTCATTATTAGGTTCAAATGGCGTTGGATATCTGCACAATGCATTTTTCAATTCAACCTTTGGCAAACGCGTCCGAGTTTGTCAAACGCAAACCGGATAATTTATTGCTCTTGACCTTTCTGACTCAGATGAAGGACACACTTAAGGCAACCTTCGCCAACCAGCCATTGAAGCAGCCAATAATAAGTGGGCCTAAAAAGTCAAAAAGCCCAAAGCGCTCGCTTGAAAAGAACTTATCAAAACTTGCCGAATCCCTCAAACGACGCTCAATGCCAAAAGCAAATAAAAACGACGCGAAAAGTAGCGCCACCGATGTCAAGTGTCCTTTTTGTGATAAGATTGTTTACGTCGCTGAGCGCTATGGCCAGGATGGATTTTGGTTTCATCGAAAGTGTTTCAAGGAAGGGCTCAACATTTCGTCTCGGCGTTTTTCTCTTTGAAAATTTTCCAAAAATTTGTGTATAAGGTCAAGTCAGTTTTTAAGGCACTAAGGTTAAGTTAGTTTTTTTGAGTAGCATGCTTTTTGGGAAAAAAAACTTTAAAATCATGTCTTTTTTGGAGTCGAGTAAAATTTTTGGTGGTAAAATTAGAACTAATTTTAAACCCCTAGGGAAAGAATTTCACAACTGGTATTTGAATTTATTTTGATCCTGCTCCCTTATCTCAATGCCTTAACTTTTGAGAATAATCAAATTCTAAAGTAGTGAATAAAATTTAAAAATATCATGGTCCAAATTTTTATTCACGCTTGAATGTGTTTTTGAACCCTGTCCCAAGTGTCATAAATGTGAAGAGCTCATCATTGGACCCAATTTTGCCAACAGCAGTTATAAACAAATCGACGGGGTTTACTATCATCCATCGTGTGTGCCACTTGGCACTATTGCCGAGGATGATAGTGACAACCGCCCACTAACCGAACCAGAGAAGCAACAGAAAGTGGATGAAATAATTGTTAATACAAATATACCGGTACCTAAGCCTCGGACGAAATTCCGTAGTAAGGCAATACGGCGTTCGGAAACGACCAAACCGGTTGGTTCAAAAAGTTATGTAGAGAGCCAAACATCGCCAGACGGTCCCGACCCCCGTCGACTTTCACTGAGCACTAGCTCAAGGTCACAGTCGAGGTCAAATAATTCAAGGTCAAATCATTCAAGGTCAAATCATTCAAGGTCAAATCATTCATCTGACATTTTGTCGCAAACTGGCCTCACGGATAAATCAAGTATGATCTTGTCGGATGCAAGCTCTTCCAACAAAGGCGACCCCGAAAACCGCCCACCGCAACCGAAAACTCGCGTGAAAAGTCTAACGCCCGAATCAAAATTGGTCCCGACTTCGGTCGAAATTTCGCTAACCGACGAGCGCCCCGCCGGCCCGCCACGCAGTAGATCTTCATACTCGGAAAACAGTTCACCTGAAATGAAAACTTCAAGGTTGTTTTCGAATTAACGGACAAAAAAATCGAAATTGAACTCATATATCAGCAAATTGTATATGAAATTATTATGTTTTATGTGTATGTTTTCCCGATTTCATTTTTTTTGTATTTGAACTTAAAATTTTGAAGGCTTTGAAGTCAGGAAAGAACAAATCCAAAAGTTATATCTAAAAATCGTTTTTAAAGCTATTCTTTCAATTGACCAATTATCTGAACTAAAATTTAATATATATTTTTATTTATTTTTCATGATGAAAACTTTAAAGACTTATGTTTCTTTGTCAATGATATTTTTGTTTTTCATGTTTTTTTAGATGAATTGAATAAAAAATGATGTTTCCATTCCCCCTTTTCTTTATAATAATGTCTTTTTACACTTTTGTTTCTATAAAATAATTTATGTTTGGTCATGAATGCACCCGTGCACCTTCAATCCGTTATTCTTATTTCAATTTTGATCGTCGTGTCTGCTAATTTTAAAACGGCCTCAGCATTAATGTTCGTATCGTATCACCCGTACCTTCATCGCATCAAACTTCATCACGCTCGACCAATCACGCCTCGCCGCCGAACGTAATCGCCTCGCCAACCAAATCCTCCAAGAGTTCAAGTTCCTTTGACGAGTTCGAGCAAGAGACCCTCTCAAGATGGAATGAGCAAGAGGAGCCCCACTCGATGGGAATGCCCTCCCTACCAAGGTTCACGTCGCTAGAGGCGCATCGAACACCCGTACCGTCCAAAGAAAACCCAAAACGTTTAGAGGATGACTTTCAAAATATTGACCTGACTCCTAGTCGACCAGTTCCAGTGCGCAGACGGGTAAGAGACGTACTAGAGTTGTCGTCCCCGAAACGGCTACGAAAAATGGAACAAAACCCCAGTCGTTTCTGGTACATAGGGCACTTTTAACGTATTTTATATTACTTACTTAAAGTAGAACAATAATCTTTTTTTTTTGTTCTTTTTTTCAAAATAAATCATGTCACCCTTTTTAGTAGGGAAAATTATTCCGTTCAAAAAATGTTTCACACCAGCATTTTGTTGCTATCATAATTATATACTTCATTCACAGTACTAAAAAATAAGATTTCTAATTTCTTCCAAAAATAAAAACTCTTGGTATTCTGATAAATGGTCGATGTTCAATTAGATCGGGCTGGCTAAAACAGTACGTAAATTGACCATTGTTACTCACAATATTATTTATCAGACATTTATTTCAATTTTAAGGAAAAAACACGAAAACCTCCCATGATCAGACCGGTTACCTGGACTGGTAATGATTCAATAAATGCATCCGACCCCGAAGACGAAATACATGAAGCCGAACAGGTTTGTTTTATTTAATGTTTCTGTAATAGGAACTTCGACATTTGATAATTTTGGGAAAATTCTGAGAGCACTCTGCCGCGTATATTTTTAATTTGTATATTTTAAGCTAACCCGATCCCGACAATTGAAAGCGCAAACTGTTCAGCGGCAGCTCGAGGAAGTGGCAGTTCGACAGATTGAACTTGAGAAGCAATCTGTGCAAATAGGTATACATATATTACCTTATATAATAATAAAATAATAAAACGCTTGCATATTTTTCGAACGGTTACCAAAACCGAAAGTACCGGTCGAACACATAAAAAATATCGGTGTTTTTTTCTCCAAAAATGTACTCTTAAATGAATTTTTAAAGATTGAACAACACACCGTTTGCAAATTTTGAGTGAGGTCTGATAAACCTCATGTTTACCTCAATTCAATTGCTCTATCTCCTTAATTCTATCCGTTCTAGAAAAAAGCATCAGAAGTGGAACTAAGGGTGACTCAATGGAGCTTATGGAAGAATGGTTTCGTCTTGTTGAAGAAAAGAATCAATTATTACGAAAGGAGAATGAATTAATGATTCAACAGCGAGAATTACAACTTCAGGTAAATGAGCCACTTGATTGGTCCATTAGTCTTCAGAGCGACGACAGTAGTATTGAGTATTGGATATGAGCCTCTGTAAGTTAACAAAAAAAATGAAACCACTAATTATTATACATGGTGCTTAATATTTTATGGCGGCAGCAAATCACTTATTTTGAATTCCACGACTCATTTTTGTAAATTAACATTTTTAAATACTGGACACATGTGGGCAATTAACACATTGCGGGTAGACTTGTAAAACATTGACCAAAATTTAGATCAAAATGTTGAGCTCTAAACGTTCATTTACTCTTTAGTAAGAGAAACATTATATGGGCAAAAAAGTGTGCGGATATAGAATGTTTTGAAAGTTCGAAAAGGGGACAAAACGGGAAACGACTTCTAGGTCAAATGAGAAAAAATAAACAGTGTTTCAAACGCTTGACATGTGTAAAATCGGACGCTGCATGCAGACTAAAGTTGTGAATTTTGTCGACGTAATGGAGGTTTGCCGTTTTTTTTTGCAAATCTTAATATTCTTATTTTCGAACAAAATAAATCCCCGTTTCCAAAACTTTTTGAGCAAAAATCTAGTGAGAAACAGTAAAAAAATGCAGTTCTTGGATTATTGTCGAGCTAAAAAATGGGTATGAAATATCTGTGAGTCCATGTTGTAGTCCAATTGACTTTTTTCTGCGAAATTTACTGCCGGTTTAAAAATCGTTCAGGTGTTATGGTATATTAAATTTAGTTAGGGTGTTAATAACTATCTATTAGGATGCTTAGAAATTTAATTTAATTCCACAATAGATTCCGGTTATTAGAGACAACAGTGAAAAAGGTTGATGCTTTTAATTTGATTCGTCATGCATTGATTGTTGTTTAAATTGACTCGATTGATTAGGTGGTTACAACATAAATTTTATGATAAAAGGTCCACGTACAAAATGATTTTTGTTAAAAAAGTGGGAACCACGCATGTTTCTTCGAAAACAAGTGCTCGGAAACTAATCCATTTCTTATAAACGTTAGATAATACTAAATTTTAATTAAAACATATAGTTTTAACAAGATTGAAAAAAAGTTTAAATATTTTATTTGTGACATCGCTGGTTTTTGGATAAAACTTATCTTGTAGAAAACATACGTCGTCCTTATTTGGACCAAATATATATATATATTTTGGTTAAAAAGTTTTTTACTAAGTTCGTTCCGTTATTACATCCACCTTTACGTTACATCCACCCACCTATAAGCGTAATTACCCATATAATTAATAACCAATGACAAAAATGCTAAAATTGCTAAAACAATACTATACTGACATATCAAGATATGTGGTACGGGGATCAATATCGCACGAATGTATAATTCCCAGCCGGAATTAGAAAGCTTAATAAAGTCGAAAAACTCCCTCAAAAACTAATCCGGTTCAGGAGTGGTGTAGTAATAACCATATTATATTTTTCGGATTGGTATAAATATATATGGTCGATTTATATTTAACAATTTGAAAATACTAATATTAGGAAAATACCACTGAGTCAGTAGGTTTTTAATTTTTATTTTACTGCTACTACTACTTAATAAGTAGTACTTATATAATCACCGAGAATACCAAAAAAAAAAAAAATTAAAATAACCCGAAATATCAAAAATTAATCGTAATTAATACGTTGTATGTAGTACATACTATGTACATACAAAATATGTACATATTGTGTACATATTGTGTACTAGATAACACGAGGTAATTTTGTCATTTTCTACCCTATCGAAACCAGAGGTCTCCATGCGTTAACTGAAATACTCGGGTCATGACCCGGAATTAACTTTGTCATGGTAAGGTTGGGTCAACGCTTTTTTGGCCCGTTTGCATAGGCTGAAATTCAGGTATGGTAGGGTCATTTTTAGTGCCAGTTATGCCGACCTCTGCCATAAACCACGGGGTTATCTAAAAGCTAAATTTTAAGAAGGTCCTGTCTACCAAATACCTAACCCAAACCTTATTCGAATCAGCCTAAAAAGGATCATAGGCTAAAAAGGTCAATGGCTAAAAAGTTCATATTCAAAAAAAAAGTGCTCCATAGTTGGCTCCCATCTTGGGCTCAGTTTCGATAAAAAAATAAAGGGACAAGTCTATTTTTGAACACGTACAAAACCCGTAATTTTATTCCACACTTGTTTTTGTGTATTTCTTGGATGGTTATATTTGTGAAAATAAAGTTCTCTTAACATTAAATGATAATTCTTATGACGGTGACGATAGTCGGTGTCCGACTATCACTGGTTACAAAAATATTTAGGATCGAATTGTTTAACCCAACACAAAAAAAAAATTTGGGGAACGAATTTTGGAGAAAAACATGTGTACAAGACATTATTAAAAAAATNAAAATGTATATGAGCAATTTTATAAATTCAAATTTTGATCGGAATTTTCAAACCTCGAAATTTCTAGAATTCGGTGGTCAAATAAACTTGACCTTACTTGATAACAATAGCTAACATCTTAAATTCTAATAAAAACATCAAATGTGTGACAAAAATGGACTTTACTGGTTTTCGGATTCAGTTTGTACACAACATGACTGACCGGTCCTTAAAACATATAGTTTTAACAAAATTGAAAAAAAAGTTTAAATATTTTATTTGTGACATCGCTGGTTTTTGGATAAAACTTATCTTGTAGAAAACGTACGTCGTCCTTATTTGGACCAAATATATTTTCTTTGCTTAAAAAGTTTTTTACTAAGTTCGTTCCGTTATTACATCCACATTTACGTTACATCCACCCGCCTATAAGCGTAATTACCCATATAATTAATAAGTTATTAATTTAATAACCAATGACAAATTTTGCTAAAGCAATACTATATCAAGATATGTGGTACGGGGATCAATATCGCACGAATGTCTTATTGCCCGCCGGAATTAAAAAGCTTTATAAAGTCGAAAAACTCCCTCAAAAACTAATCCGGTTCAGGAGTGGTGTAGTAATAACCATATTATATTTTTCTGATTTGTATAAATATATATGGTCGATTTATATTTAACAATTTGAAAATACTAATATCAGGAAAATACCACTGAGTCAGTAGCACTGACAGGTTTTAATTTACTGCTACTACTACTTATATAATCACCGAGAACAAAAAAAAAACAATACCAACAAAAAAAAATTAAAATAACCCGAAAATTTCGGGCCGAAATATCAAAAATTAATCGTAATTATTACGTTGTACATAATATGTACATATTGTGTAAATATTGTGTACTACAAAACACGAGGTAATTTTGTCATTTTCTACCCTATCGAAACCAGAGGCGTTAAATACTCGGGTCATGACCCAGAATTAACTTTGCCATGGTAGGGTTGGGTCAACGCTTTTTTGGCCCGTTTGCATACGCTGAAATTCTAGTAGGGTAGGGTCATTTTTATTGTCAGTTATGCCGACCTATGCCCTAAACCACGGCGTTATGTAAGAACTTAATTTTAAGAAGGTCCTGTCTACCAAATACCTTACTCAAACCTTATTCGTTTGCCGACAAATCAGCCTAAAAAGCATCATAGGCTAAAAAGGTCAATGACTAAAAGGTTCATATTTAAAAAAAAATGCTCCATAGTTGGCTCCCGTCTTGGGCTCAGTTTCGATAAAAAAAAATAAAGGGACAAGTCTATTTTTGAACACGTACAAAACCCGTAATTTTATTCCACACATAACACTTGTTTACTTGTATATGTATTTCTTGGATGGTTATATTTGTGAAAATAAAGTTCTATATAAAGTTCTAATATTAAATGATAATTCTTATGACGGTGACGATAGTCGGTGTCCGACTATCACTGGTTACAAAAATATTTAGGATCGAATTGTTTAACCCAACACAAAAAAAAAATTTGGGGAACGAATTTTGGAGAAAAACATGTGTACAAGACATTATTAAAAAAATTCAATCCCAACAGTTTCAAGTTTCATGTCATAACTGTTTGTGAATACATGTCTGGGTTTGCAGCAATAATCCTTCCCAAAAGACTTATTTGTGTTTGGTTAGAAAAACACGACCTATTAGATTCAAAAGGCCAATTGATTTCAAAATTATATTTAGGATCATCAACAATCGATTGCGGCGACAATTCGAGAACGCCTGAAACTTCCAGAAAACACGAAATCCGATCGGGATCGCCGCGAAGATAAATTATTGGAACGAGTCACCAAAAAATACAANCTTATTCGAATCAGCCTAAAAAGGATCATAGGCTAAAAAGGTCAATGGCTAAAAAGTTCATATTCAAAAAAAAAGTGCTCCATAGTTGGCTCCCATCTTGGGCTCAGTTTCGATAAAAAAATAAAGGGACAAGTCTATTTTTGAACACGTACAAAACCCGTAATTTTATTCCACACTTGTTTTTGTGTATTTCTTGGATGGTTATATTTGTGAAAATAAAGTTCTCTTAACATTAAATGATAATTCTTATGACGGTGACGATAGTCGGTGTCCGACTATCACTGGTTACAAAAATATTTAGGATCGAATTGTTTAACCCAACACAAAAAAAAAAAAAATTTGGGAACGAATTTTGGAGAAAAACATGTGTACAAGACATTATTAAAAAACTTAATCCCAACAGTTTCAAGTTTCATGCCATAACTGTTTGTGAATACATGTCTGTATTTGCAGCAATAATCATTCCCAAAAGACTTATTTGTGTTTGGTTAGAAAAACACGACCTATTAGATTCGAAAGGTCAATTGATTTCAAAATTCTATTTAGGATCATCAACAATCGATTGCGGCGACAATTCGAGAACGCCTGAAACTTCCAGAAAACACGAAATCCGATCGGGATCGCCGCGAAGATAAATTATTGGAACGAGTCACCAAAAAATACAATTATAAATGCGCTAGCTATTCCAAATACCCCAAACCAACGCTTTATATCAAGCATATTGAGCGTAGCATTGTTTAATCACTGTAACTAAATGGGTCGTTTTTTTATTTGAAAATAAAAAAATGACTGCAAGTGATTATTCAAAACAGTAAATGACATTAATAAAGATAAATAGTTCTATGCTTTACATTTTATTTCATATGCTGCAAAATTTTCTATTGTACACTGTTTAATAAGGCGATCAAAATGTTACGAGTTTCCCTCGTTTACCTGGGACCCTTGCGTTTTGGGTATCTGAGCATCTCTATTAAAAGTTAAAAACCTTATAATAAGAATATTCGTGTAAAATATTCGTTTATAAAGTATTGTCATTGAAAACACTCCATAAGAGTTTCTTCATCCAAATGACCATATCGTTGTGGAAAAATTTTACTGGCGGGTTATGTTGTAAGGTCAGTCATTTGGACTATTATAAGGTCAAGTCAGTTTTTTGGAGAAATATGCTTTTTGGTAAAAAAAGTCTTTAAAATCATGTCTTTTTACGTTATCTTTTGGGATGAATACCTCCCCCCGCTGGCACATTTTTTTTGTGTAAAATTATGTCTTTTTGAACTTTAAATGTAAGTTGATTTTCAAAAGAACGAATATATCTTTGTGAAACAATTTGTTTTGTGTTGAATCTTAGCCCTAAATATAGGTCATAAATATGGACGGAACTAAGCTACAATCTAGTATATGTATATTAATATAATACTTTCGGCGGTTATACAGAATAGGTAGTTTTTTAGGTTGCACAAAAAAGCGTAATCGATTTTTCGGGGGTTAAATTTATCGGAATCAAAAAAATTCAAAAAGCAAAAAATATCTTCATTTTATTTACGTCGTCAGACGCCGCTCAATTTTTAAGCCTTAACCCCCAGAAATTAATCTTTTAAACTTGAAAATTTTAAGTTAAACTGGTCGGCTTTTTGATATAGCTTTAATAACAAAATTGTTATTTTGAGACGTTAAATATAACGCAAAATTTAAAAATTCATTATTACCGCCTATTCATATCCTATACCCTACCCAATTAAAATTCCGAAATGTTCCGAAATCATTCCGCGTGCATCATTTCCTTCTCGCACCATTACCCGCGCGAAAAAAAAACGAAAAACCGGCGACGGTCAGAAATAGATTTATAAGGTACGCAGTGGTTAAGTTAACATAAATTTTAATTGGGTATGGTATAAGATATAAATGGGCGGTAATAATGAGTTTTTAAATTTAAATTTTGCGTTATATTTAACGTCTCAAAATAACAATTTTGTTAT
>SCLG01000009.1:172211-182351 GCA_004367875.1 Oikopleura albicans | reverse complement strand
AATTCATGTTTGGGGTCTTATAAGTCCCAGTTTTTAAGTCCTAGACCTTATATGAGTTATATCCACCTACCTATGTCAATACATTTTAGGTCAAATGAGTTTCTAAAACGGTAATTTTCCGGTATTTTATTCGACCCGTTTTATTAAAAAAATCATGTAAGGTTCGTCGCTAAAGACAGACTTCACCATACAGTTCAAGTTCAGTAACAGTAAGTAAAATGGTGACTCCAAAAAGGTGGAACAATTATTGTCAATTGTTGACCAACGCAATGAACTCATCGAGCTGCTTGAGGAGCAAAAAGGATCAAACTTGTCATTCGATGGATCAATTTCAAGCATCGACATTTCAGATTATCATGATTCAGAACAAAGTGTCTAGGCGCTACTATCATTTAAGGCTTAATACCATTCGCTTCTATACTGATTATTCATCAAAATCAGTTACTCTTCTTACGTGAAATGAGAAAATGTAACGACTTCTCTGGGAGCCGGGACTATAAATTATTTCTGTCTAATACTCGACTAACCCTTTTTCAATTGTGCAGTAACCGATTTAAGAAATTTTTTGAACTAAAGTCAAGTCATTCTTTGAAGTTCAGTTAAGTTGCCTTAACTCAATAAAGGCATGTTTTTTCAAGTCAAATAAAAAATGTCTTACTTTTCTTTCAAGCTAAAAAAATAGTACAGTGTATTTAATTTTTGGGTGAAATCATGTCTATGGAGAAAAAATTGGCAACGGTATTTGCCACAATTGAACAGAAATAATAATAATAGCACGATTTTATTTTATTGTCAAACTTTTGTTTTGTTAAGTTACCTTGGGTCATAAAACCGAGGTCTTGCCTTCATATTTCATAAAAAAAAAACGATTTTTATGAGGTTCATGGTCATTCAACATTGCCTTTTTATTTAACTTGAATTTCATTTTAAAACTACTAAATAGTAGTCGCTGTCGAAAACCAGATATTTGTTTAGCCGGTAAGTGATATTAGATTTCATTCCAGTGATTTATAAGCTCAAATCATTGGCTTGCGAGTTTACATATGGGGCAATTGTTGGTCACATAACGTCATTATTTTAAAATTCAGTTAGTAATGCTAATTTAGTATGCTCAATTTCGCACAATAATCCATTTCCTACATTCATTCCTCATATGATGTGCTTACTATGTTCCCATTTGAATCATCTTGTATGTCCTTTTCGATTTTATGATATGCAAAATTTCAACATTTTATACAAATAGCATGTATTATTTAGGAATTCAACTTTTGTATTGATCTATTGTTTACATGATAAATTAGAGATTTGTAACATATCTATATCTTCTAAAGCAATTTCTACTGTCTATACATTTCACTGTAAGAACAATGACTATCAGATACTATATACAATATACATAACTATATGTAATATACAATGTATATTATACATAACATATTAAAGAGACGAAAATAACATATTAAATTGTTACTCTAATCTTTTTGTATCGAAATCAAGGCGGTGTCCCAATCCACTAAAAAGATAGAGAAGGCTGTAAATTAAATAAGATATTATATTCTATATCTTGATCATGGATTTGGGACACCGCGTGGATTTTGTTAGACAACGACTAAAGTAATAATGTTTTCTCGCCAATCACGTTTCTTGATTTTATCTTCTTGCGTCCCATTCGCTCTCCAAATAAAATTAAATGCGTCATTCTAGTATCCCACGTAAAGCCATACCCAATAGGCGTGAAAGATTTTGTTTGTTTTTTATAATTATAAGACTATAGTACAAGAACTATTTATAGTGTATATTTTGCAAAGATACAATTATATAAAATTCAAATATTAAAACAAAATTTTGTGCATTTTACAGGAAAATTTTCTACTTTGGCCTTTGGTTGGGAATAACTTAAGCCTCCAACGTGACTTAACGTAGTTCATTTTCACTTTATAAATCACTGTATTTGCCATACGTCCAAATCGTACAGAATTTTATGCCTGCAGCTTAATTTTATTTATTTTCGCATACATGTGGAAAATATATTTAAGACAAAAAATACTGATACTACATACCCCAGATTAGACGTTAACGCGACAGTATTTTACACTTATGCGTTAGCGCGCTATTCTTGTTAACTCTGAATATTGGTTAAGGCGACACCCTTATTTTCAAAAAAAAATAATAATAATTAGTCGCTTTGCAAATGTTGCACAAATTTCGTTGACGGCTCAAAATCGTGAAGGTGTTTTTGAATTTACGAAAAAAAAGTATACGTTAACGCGACACTTTTTTGGCGTGGGGAACAGTGTGGACTCCAGACTGTGGAGTAGCCCATAAAGGTCTTAGATGGTGCACATTTGTGGAAAAGACGCCCCACAAATTTTATTTTTAGTTCTTATTTTTTGAATTATTTATTTTTTCACAGACATTAAGCATTTGCTCTCGAATTTTCCGCAATGGCCCTATAATAATATCATACGCGTCATGGCCAATAGGCTAGCAATAATAAGAAAAATAAAGATGTTGCAGTTCCTATGTTCATTTCAGATTTTTAGCTGAACTTAACAGAGAAACTGGATAACATCTTGGTTTAGTTACATTTTAGATAAACATTTATTAATAATCAACTCATGCTAAAGTTTTCGGGGGATGTGTTTATAAGGTTTCAGAACCCTTTTTTAATCTTTATATTATAAAATAAAGTATGTGATACACCACCTGTCGTGTTACCTTTATAAACGCTCAAAAAGTGGAAAGATAACACAACTTTTAAAGTTAAACTGAAGTAAGATAATTGGTAAAATAATAGAAAATCTCGATACTCTCTGGCCCAAAAATGGTAAGATAACCCGTCAGGTGGTGTATAGGAAATATGCACGATTCTTATACCCTGTTGTGTCCTTAGCTCGTTTTAAAAATCATTAATGCATGTGCCTAGAAAAAAAATGAACAAAGATCATAAAAACACACAAACCAAACCATTTTTTGCAATTTAGGTCATCGCATCATTATTTTACTAATGTTCCATTGCTAATTTTTTTCGTCAATAAATACAAATGACCTATTCCAAATTGTATGGGAGCTTCCAGAAGTCTTATCATATAACTATTTCTTAAAGCCTCTAAGTTAAAGTGCATTAAGGTCAAGTCATTTTTTGTTTGGACTTCGACCTTATATCCACGCCCTCTGTACCAAGTATACCGTGTATTCAAGCTCATACTCTCGGGGTTGAGCAATTTTCATGACTGTTACTTGAAGTAACGTACTTCATAATATGATCTTCATATGATTTTGGCATCACCCCGACAGTCTAAGCACCATCACACAGTATACCAATTCAGACAACGCCTGGTAATAACCGTCGGTTTTGATTGTTCAGATTTCACATTAGTTAGAAATGGATCAAAAAAGCGAAGAAGCAATGACCAATATCCGAGCGCTGGATGCAAAATTAAAAGCTGAACAGATTGACGTGGCTGCCCAGTACAATTGCGCGACGTCCACAACTGAACAAACCAACACCTTGAATCGACTGGTCGAAATTGTCGAACTGCGTAATGAACTTCAAGGCGCGCTTTAACTCTAAAACAACAAATACTTTGAACACGTAAAATAACCCTTGATTTTTCCCGCGGTCTTTCGGAGAATAAAATTTTCACAGAATGAGTTTTTATCGGATAAATTCTACGAAGTGCTTTTTCTCCGAAAAACCGCGGTGCCGAGTCTAGTAACACCTTGCATAACAAGTGCTTGAAAGTTACGTAACACTCAAGAATTAATAGTTATCGTCGGAAAACTGTCCCTTTTTTAACAATCAAGTTTTATTGTTTAATAACAGCATGGTAGATAATTGTAAACTTGCAAGCGTTGTTGTCTAAGAGTTAAATATATTCAAAAGGAAAATCTGTGGCAAAAGCTAGATGTGCTTATTTCGGGTAATCAACCGACATCCATCCAAAGTTTGGAACTCCAAACTGACTACTGGACTTAATGGAACTTTTTAATTGACATTCGTAACAGTTCAATTTGGAGAAAAGTTAACTCAAGTGGGACCAAAATGAGATCTAAAAATATATCAAAATTCTCATTTCATTTAAAAAAATTTTATTTCTTATGTATGGAAAGTTCGTAATTTTATCCTTTCTCCCAAATGAACAGGTCCCACTTCATGCCATTTGATTATTATTTTTTAGCTACATGCCAGTAAATTGATGATGTAACGATTATGTACCGGTCGGGGAGATAACGCAGATTTGTATACTTTGAAATTAGGGTTTTTTGTCGTGGCTCACGTGACATACGTTTGACCAATAAACAGCCATATTAGGCTGAGGAGAATGTCGACAAATTGAATTTAGACATTATTTAATGTGAATTGAGAGAAACAGAAATTAAAAAAATAAATGGTTGTATTGTTTTATTGCCATCTTCTAGGTGAAAAAATTGGAGCTCGTACAATTGTACAATTATACATTTGTATAATTCAATTCGTTTTTAAGGATGCTCAATACCCTCCTTGCTATAGCAAGGAGCATGCTAGAACAATTTTGAGTCATGACCATCCTTAAGCTCTCCCAAAAATTAGTTTTTTTGGAAGAAACATTCGAATGTTCAGGAAAATATTCAAAACCAGTTGGGCCCGAGCATTTTCCAGTTATATTCTAAAAACCGTTTGTCAATACCTGTCTTGGGTTTCCCGGAATGTTGGCTCCAAAAACAGTAATTTTTGGGTGTGCTATAGCATGCTAAAAAAGAACCTGCGTTAACTCTCCCAACGGGCCGTTAGTACCGGCAATCAAGGAAAATTTAACGCTACATGACGACTATATACTGGGCATATAATGGGGCTGTTTGTCAACCCCTTTCTTTATTTTTCTGGATGGCATTTCGAAACTGCTCAAGCAAGTCATCTTAATTATTTTCTAGCAATAATCACAAAATTAAATTTTTAACAATGTAAGAAATTCGAACTTTAGTCTAAAAAACCTGTTTCTTGTATAATACGAATATATCAAGCTTTCCGAATCATAACTTTATGCGATCCATAATACGCATGTTAGAATTTAGCTGAAAAATCGGTACATGACGAGAGGGTATGGATGTGGAATATTCCAATAATAATTTGATATGGAATAAATTCGGCGTGGGGAATAGTTTCGGCTTATCAATTAGTGTGGAATAACAAAAAAATATTTCACACGCTCAATTGATTCTATAAACTGACTTTATTTTACATGCTAAATTTATTCCATGTCAAATTCTTCCACCTCCGGAAAGTGACGACTCGCCATTTTTTCAATGCGTTTTTTTTTGTTATTGTGTGTATTCTTCCATGTCAAAGACATTTCTGCTGAGCTTCAATGCAAGCAAATATTTTCCCCTGTGCTTTATTATATATCAGGTGCGGGTTAATAGTACTACAATACGTACAACCCACATAACTTTACTTAACCTGTGAATTCTGAGTTTCGGCAGAAAAAAATCTATGTCAAGGCGTAGCTCTATTAACCCTATCGCCGGTCCGTGATTTTATTCGACGACGTTATATGCACTGTTTGAGTCCGTATGAACTTAAATATTATAAAGTATTCAAGCTGAATAATATCTATGATAAATATTTTCATTTTATACGGATTCTGGCGGTGCCGATTCCAAACATTCTTCCAAGTTTTATTATTATTATGACTATTGTGATTAGTACATACGCAATCATGGTGAAATATGTTTTCAGTACCTCATGTTATCAAAATAAAGCATTTCTCGGTTTTTAAATAGCTGTTCTATAATTCTGTTAAATCAAACAATTAACTCGCACATACGTATCTCTTTGGCGAAAAACAATAATATGGTCTAAGACTTAAGTTATATGATTTTCTGTAATAAAAATATAAATTTAGTTCGGAAAAGCACCATGTATGCGCGAGTTAGTTTTATAGATATAAATTATATCGATACAATTTCAATTTTAAAAGAAGTCGTTCAAATACGCAATTGCCCGCATACATTACTTTATCGCCACTAACGTTCAAATTTACTTAAGTATAGCTAAAGCATTATCATAGCTAAAGCATTATAGTATTGCTAAAGCATTATCATATACTCAAGAATTATAAATTTTTTCGGTGTGGATAATAGTTTGTAGCTTTCAGATTCGTGGATATTTTCTCTTCAACCAAAATTCAACCCTGATAAGTCTATATACTGAGTATATTATACTCCAATAATTTCAATTGGCTACTTGAGATAGTCGACTAAAACTCAATGCAGTATGTGCCAGTTCAATCGGTACCACATTTTTTTCATAGTCTTCAAGAAAGAAATTTGCCAAAGGACAATTTATTTCTACTTCAAATGCGTCGTTTACATGTGATTTTCATTTTATATTATTTTGTGCTAACGAATGCGCGAATATTCCAATTATGTTCATTTCTGATTTGTTTTACTATGTCATCGGCTTTAAAAAACAAACTGGGAGGATTTAAATCGCAATGTTTAAATCAAGTTGATGGTTTCTTTCGGTTGTACTGGGCTAAATCACGATTTTTTAACCAGAGCTTTTGTTTGTGTCGAATGATACCATTCAATGCGTAAAAACCTGCTGTTTTTTCTCAAGCGGTTTTTCTCTTAATTCAGTCGGTGCCTTCTCTATTGAATGATTTAGACCTTACTAGTTTCGATTAACTTCTAATAGCTCAATTTTTTTTCCCTAATTATTAATTCATACTTTCAACAATATTCTTGTCTCTAGGATTTTATACATTTTAGAGCGTTAGAATTTTGTGTTGATAAAACTATATCAAAATGGCACCAAAAGGATCAAAGCTCAACAACTATTTGAACTACCGTATGCGCGTCACTCTGCAAGACGGTAGAAACTTCATTGGCACTTTCAAAGGTAAACACTATATTTATTTATAGACTAAAGTAAAAATAAATAAATAATATATAAATAAATAAATATTTAGCCAAAAAATTTACTCAAATCATTTTTCAACATTTTTTTTTTTTTGAAAAAAGTCCTGAAGCTACATTCGTGTACCTAGGTACAGGGGGTCTGGTTATAAGGTCACAACTTGTGATTCAGGGTCCAGTCATCTTTTTTGCACAAGTCATTTTTTAAGATAAATCATGTCTTTTAACACAAGTTATATTTTTTATAAAAATCATGTCTTTTTTCACTTTTTGGGTGAAGATCTCCCCCCGCTGGCCATATTTTTTGGGCAAAATCATATATGCCCAGATATCTTTTTAAAACATCTTTTAAAATGGTTATAAGGTCATGTCATTTTGACCTTTTAACCAGACCCCGCTGTATTTAGAGCTGACTGAGAATTTGCCTAAAAATAACTTAATTTTAATTTTAATCTACAGCTATTACTTGAATTGACAACTAAACTGATATTTTTAGCTTTTGACAAACATATGAATTTGATTTTGGTCGACTGTGACGAATTTCGACGCATAAAACCGAAGAAAGGTTTGTTTTTCGTGATTAGTTAATTCGAAACTAGTTAACTAATAAATTTGTTTTGTGTAGGAGAGACAACAGTTCGAGAGGAAAAGCGAACTTTAGGGCTGGTGTTATTACGCGGAGAACATCTGGTTTCCATGTCGGTCGACGGCCCACCACCTCAGGTATTAAACATTCGAATTCATATAACACACAAAAATGTGCGAGTACAAAATTTGTGAATTGACTATTATTAACTACATTTTATTTTGGGGACGAAGACTGTACATTTATATTTATATTCACTTGAATTCTATTTTAATCTCGTTAATTATTTTAAGGACCGGTCACAGGGGTTGTTTACAAAAATAATAGCAAATTTCTAAAATCGATATAAGAAATATGTTTAGGGTTTTTTTAGGTTGATTTACGCTTAGTAATAATCATGAAGTACCTACAAGTTCATTTCATGAAAAAAATCTAGAAATTGTTTATGTTTCTCAATGTCGATAAAATCCAAAATTTGAGGAATCAGAGGGACANTTTTCTCTTAATTCAGTCGGTGCCTTCTCTATTGAATGATTTAGACCTTACTAGTTTCGATTAACTTCTAATAGCTCAATTTTTTTTCCCTAATTATTAATTCATACTTTCAACAATATTCTTGTCTCTAGGATTTTATACATTTTAGAGCGTTAGAATTTTGTGTTGATAAAACTATATCAAAATGGCACCAAAAGGATCAAAGCTCAACAACTATTTGAACTACCGTATGCGCGTCACTCTGCAAGACGGTAGAAACTTCATTGGCACTTTCAAAGGTAAACACTATATATATTTATAGACTAAAGTAAAAATAAATAAATAATATATAAATAAATAAATATTTAGCCAAAAAATTTCCTCAAATCATTTTTCAACATTTTTTTTGAAAAAAGTCGTGAAGCTACATTCGTGTACCTAGGTACAGGGGGTCTGGTTATAAGGTCACAACTTGTGACTCAGGGTCCAGTCATCTTTTTTGCACAAGTCATTTTTTAAGATAAATCATGTCTTTTTTCAACGGCACGGGTAAAAACACACAAGTTATAATTTTTTATAAAAATCATGTCTTTTTTCACTTTTTGGGTGAAGATCTCCCCCCGCTGGCCATATTTTTTTGAGCAAAATCATATATGCCCAGATATCTTTTTAAAACATCTTTTAAGGGGGTAAATGTTGCTCAAATTCTCGACAAAAAATGTCGACGAAAATCTATCATAAAATTTGAATGGCTAACACTATCAATTAATTTTTTTTTGCATAATTAAATTCAAACAATTTTCTGGTCGATGAGTGCTCAAATTGTGCCCAGATAAATCCGTACACACCGGATATCCGCAATGGAAAAAAATGACCTTTAGTGTTATAACTTTTCCTACGTATATCTAANGCGGTCCGGGAATGGCTCGTGCAGCTGGCCGCGGTATGGGTGGTCCGGGTGCACCGACTGGATTAACTGGTCCGGTTGCCGGCGTTGGTGGGCCAATGGGTGCTCAAATGCGACCGCCAATGGGACCTCCCGGCGGCCGTGGATATGGACGCGGATACTGAAAGTCTGAAAACGTCACAAAAATGAAAAACATCCTTTTCAACATGTTTGTCAATAAACATTAACTGCTCATCGAATGCTACCAGTATTTCTGTTGTTTTGATTGTGTCTTTAACCCCATCTTTATCTAAGGCCTGTCCAAGCTGAAAGCGACCGAGTTGAAACTTAAAAATAGTAGTTACTGAATCCTACAGGATTCACATGTAGTACAGTGTACGCACCATCAAGCCGACGAGATGAATTATGTTTTATTTCAAAAATTTTCTCGCAATTATATACATTTGTATTATATACATTATTATATTATATACATTTGTTATTTTAACGTGGGCATAAAACTGGATTCCATTTCTTCGCATTTACAAAATACGCAAAATGGTACATCATGTATGACTTGTTCGTTGGAATTTGAACTTTTAGAACTTTGTGTCCTTGTACATGTCCATATTACATGAAATTTAATTCAGACAGCCAAAAATGGCCAAAAGATCGCGGTCTAAATCGCGGGATCGTGATCGAAAAAAGAAAAAAGATCGAAAAAGAAGTAGAAGTAGAGACAAAAGTAAGGAGAAAAAAGAACGGAAAAAACACAGAAGTAGATCAAGGGACAGAAAACGCTCAAAATCTCGAGATCGAAAACGCTCGAGGGATAGAAGCAAATCAAAAGAACGCAGACGATCCCGATCAAGAGAAAGTAAACGTCTCCCTCTTAGAAAAACGTAAGGATAAATATTCTATGTACGGTACAGACTGAATTTGTGCAAAGTATGATAGGCTATCATTATTGATAGCCTATGACGATTTTTGTATTTTCACTAGTTGTTCCGGTTTTTTTTTTCAAAAATATTATCCTTAAAATTTTCAAAGAACCGTTTTTCAATCTTGATTTTCCCGAAATGTTCGTTCCAAAAAAGTATTATTTAGGCCGTCGTAAAAAATTACCTGAGTATTAATTAGTGAATAACATATGTTATTTTTACTTATAAGTTATTACTTATAAGTAAAATTTTAAACTTAATAATATTTTTTTTAATATTAAAATTTTATTTCAGTGATACGGAAAGCGTAGTACATGCGCCAAAAGTCGAAGTGAAGATTGAACAAAGTAAAG
>SCLG01000009.1:158672-170035 GCA_004367875.1 Oikopleura albicans | reverse complement strand
TTTAGGTTGAACGATGGCGACGCGAGCAAAAACGAAAAGTTATGGTCGAAGTGCAAGAAGAAGTAAAAGAAGAAAAAAGAAGACAGCGGACAAAACAACTCGAAGATAAAAATAACCCCTGGGTGGACGATGACGACTCGGCCGAAGAAGCCGATATGCGGCCCGCCCCCGTCAAAAAGGACGACGATTCTTTGACTAAGAAGGTCGACGAGGAAGAAGAGGATCCGCTCGATGCCTATATGTCCAGTCTAAAGAGTACCATGGGGAAAAATTCGGGAGTTGCAATTGAAGAATCAAAATCAAAAGAATCAAAAGTAAGCCATGTTGTGGCCACTAGAGTCGTCGTGGAGAAGAGGAAGGGCGCCGATCGTGGCGAGCTGGTCGAGGCCAATCAGGACGAGCCCGAGTGGAGTTCGGAAGAAGAAAGGGCCGTTTTTCTATAGTTATCGGAATGTTTTAAAATGAAAAACAAAATACGATTTTTAGACCTGAAACTGAAAAAATATTAGGAATAAAAAACGTCACGAGACATTTTAACATTTTCGAAACTTTATGGCGAAACTGAGAAATTTCAAAATATATCAGCAAATGCTGATTCAGAAAACCCAAAAAATAAAAATGCGCAATGCAAAGTTTGCATTGCAAACCAATATTTTTGATACCCACGAAAAATCTTGACAATTTTTAATTTGACCCATAAATTTTCGATTTTTACAGTAATGGGATCCGTTATAGTCTATAACTTATAGACTTATAGACTATAAGTTATGTAGTTATAAAATCTGACATTTTTCCGGCTATAAGATTAAAACATTTTTTCCCGTTTTAACCTGTAGTAATTTTTATTTTCTATTAAAATGTCTTTTTGCATTAAAGCCAAGTCAGTGTTTGTTGATTAATAAGCGTACCCAATTGTACTCATTTTGGAATCATTCAATTGGGCTAAAGAAAAACCCACTGTTGAGCGAATCACTCGGCGACACACTTCAAAGTTGGACACAAAAACAACGAAAACTACTCGAACAGAAAATTGATCATGGACTGATTAAATACGAAACATTCAAAAAAGCATTTTATAACGAAGTGCCCGCCATTTCGGCGTGGGCCGACGATGCAGTTAAACTTTATCGCGCCACAGAGTTAGACGGCGTGCGAATTCGGGGAAAAAATTGCCCGAAGCCCATAAAAAATTGGGCACAATCGGGCGTGAGTTTCAAAGTCCTATCACTGCTCAATAAGATGGGATTTGAGAAGCCGACGCCCATCCAGGCCCAGGTTTTACCGGCGATTATGTCCGGGAGGGATGTTATTGGTATCGCCAAAACCGGTAGTGGTAAGACCTTGGCTTTTCTTCTACCCTTATTTCGACACGTGATGGATCAAAGGTTGGTTTTATATCATCGCCGTTTATTGAAATCAAAAATCATGGAAAAACTATTGGAATATAACAATTATTTTACCTATGGTCGCTTTTTTTACTACTTCCCTTTAATGTACCGCCGACTTCAGGCGAAATCGGAAAAGGGGCCATGTCTCAAACGAGATATATTTTTATACCACTTCCAAAAAAAAAAATTAGGTCCATACCTTAAAAGCTCTAAGCTAGCTGCTCAGGAGAAGTTGTCGTATTCGAAAAAAGCGACCAATTGGTTACACCATTTGTTTTCAAGTACATAGTTGGTACTTCAATTTCGGGCAAATCAAAACTACACGGGTGGTGATTCTAATTTCTAAGTTTTTACATTGTAACCGTCAAAACTTATGACTCATAAGGTCAAGGTTATAAGTAAGTTAATATACTCTCATGCCTTTTTGATTTTTTTTAGAGCTTGACTTTATAACACCCGTATGTGAAGAATTATGTTGCATATTTTATGTAGCAGAACTCCGGATAACGATCAAAGTATTCAAAAAAACAATCATTAGTAGTGATAAAAACCGAAAAACAGAGACTTAGAGGCGACTGAAGGCCCTATTGCTGTCATTATGACGCCGACTCGCGAGTTAGCTATTCAAATTACAAAAGACTGCAAAAAGTTTGCCAAACACATGCGTTTACGAACGGTGTGTGTCTATGGTGGTACTGGTATTTCCGAACAAATTGCCGAGCTAAAACGAGGTGCAGAAATTATTGTTTGTACGCCTGGTCGCATGATTGATATGTTGGCCGCCAATAATGGCAGGGTGACCAACCTTCGCCGCTGTACATATTGTGCAGGGTTGAAAATTCTAAGACGACAGTAAGCCCAAAGTTTTACCAGATGAAGTCTCATAAAAAGTTTTAGAAGTTTTTGGTCAAATCTTGCCTGTATGATCAAAATGTGTGTTTTATAATTTTTTTTTATGTTGGTTATATCATATCCTAATGATTATGACTTATGCCTAGTATAGTCTTGGAAAAAAGGAAATGCCGCGTCAGAAAAAACTAATCTATAAACTCCAAAGTTTTAGAAAAGTCTTCGATAACCCAGTAAAAAATCAAACTTACTCAATGGTTGTCTATTTGTAAAATCATTAGTCATTTTTTTCAATCCTGATATTGTGTATTGGACGAAGCGGATCGTATGTTCGACATGGGATTTGAACCTCAAGTGATGCATGTCCTAAATTCGGTCCGGCCCGACCGCCAGCTTGTTATGTTTTCCGCCACATTTCCACGGTCAATGGAGGCCCTCGCACGTCGTATTTTGACGAAGCCTTTAGAAATAACGGTTGGCGGAAAATCGGTAGTTTGTGATGACGTCGAGCAGGCTGTCATAGTCATGAGTGAGGAAGACAAATTTTTAAAGGCCGGTTTTACACGAAATTATTATAGCTGGGGTTAATTATCAGGTCGTTTTTGAATTAAAGTCATAAGGCTAGTTTGATAAGACCATGTTTTAATTGTGGGGAAACCGTTTAAGGTTTAATCAGTTTTTTTTGTACTAAGGTCAAGTTAGTAATTTTACAACATAATTTGTTTTCCAATATTCTACAGGGGGTACTTGAAAGGTGTCATATGTTGTCCGCCATAAGGTCGTTTGGTCTTTTTTGAGACTTTAGGTCAAATCAAAAACACACTTTTTCGTAAACAATCTTTAAAATCATGTCTATTTACNTGGGATTTGAACCTCAAGTGATGCATGTCCTAAATTCGGTCCGGCCCGACCGCCAGCTTGTTATGTTTTCCGCCACATTTCCACGGTCAATGGAGGCCCTCGCACGTCGTATTTTGACGAAGCCTTTAGAAATAACGGTTGGCGGAAAATCGGTAGTTTGTGATGACGTCGAGCAGGCTGTCATAGTCATGAGTGAGGAAGACAAATTTTTAAAGGCCGGTTTTACACGAAATTATTATAGCTGGGGTTGGTTATTAGGTCGTTTTTGCATTAAGGTCATAAGGTGGGATGTCATGGACTGCACTAGTGCAGTCCGACCTAGTGCAGTCCATGACATCCTCATAAGGTTAGTTTTTATAAGATCATGTTTTAATTGTGGAGAAAGGTAAAATCAAGATTTTTTGCGTAAGAAAATGCAAGGGGTCTGGTTATAACTTATAAGGTCTGAAGTTGTTACCGTTTAAGGTTCAATCAGTTTTTTTTGTACTTAGGTCAAGTTAGTAGTTTTACAACATAATTTGTTTTCCAATATTCTACAGGGGGTACTTGAAAGGTGTGATATGTTGTCCACCATAAGGTCTTATGGTATATTTGTACTAAGGTTTTTTGGTCTTCTTTGAGACTAAGGTCAAATCAAATTTTTCGTAAACAATCTTTAAAATCATGTCTATATATACATTTTCATGTCTATATATACATTTTTTTTTTGGATGAAGAAACTGGGTAAAAATAAGTCGCGAGAAACATTTGTATTATATTTAAAAACCCACCACAGCTTCTGGAATTACTGGGTCGATACCAAGAAAATGGCTCGGTAATTGTATTCGTCCACAAGCATGAAGTTGCCGACGCTTTACTCAAGGAAGTTATGAAGGCCGGATATCCGGCACAGGCGCTTCACGGCGGTATGGACCAATATGATCGTGACTCAGTCCTGTCCGATTTTAAAAAGGCCATTTCTCGACTTTTAATCGCGACATCGGTGGCGGCACGCGGCCTTGATGTTAAAAATTTAATACTTGTTGTAAACTTTGACTGTCCCAATCATTATGAAGATTATGTCCATCGCTGCGGTAGGACCGGGCGAGCTGGTAACAAAGGAAATGCCTATACATTCATCACCGAAGACGAAGGAAAATATGCTGGAGACATTATTAAAGGTACACGAACCCGTTAAAATGAGTTGTTGGTCCTATGGTCAGCCATAGCCTATGGCCCATAGGCTATGGGCCATAGGTATAAGGTCAAGTCAGTTTTTTGTCTGTTAAATTATGTCTTTTTGAATTTTTCAAAAAGGCCAAAAAAGGTTTCCAGATTTTTGGACGAAATAACGTGTTTTTGGTCATTTTTAGGTCAAATCCAAAAACGGCCACTGTTTAATATGGTTTAAAATTAAACTGTTAATATAATGTGGCCCGTTATAAGGTCAAGTCATCTTTTTGCATTAAGGTCGATTCATTTTTTTTTCAAGATAAATCATGTCTTTTTTCACTTTTTTTGGGTGAAAATACCTTATTTTTCAAAACGTTAATAAAAAAGGGCCATTATGGGATAAAAGGCCGCAATGGAAACGCCCCTTATGGAATCCAGGACTGTATTCGAAAATATATATAAAAATATTTTATAGCAATGGAGATGAGTAAAGTGGCGCGACCACCACAATTAAATAATCTTTGGGAGCGGTATAAACTTGAGCAAGAACGCAGCGGAAAAACAGTTCACAAAAGTTCTGGCTTTTCCGGGAGCGGTTTTAAATTCGACGAAGCCGAAAAACAAATGGACAAGGATCGAAAAAATATGCAAAAAGCAGCACTCGGTCTTGTGGTGCGTATTATTGTATTTCTCCTAAAAATGCGCATGAAAAGTTCCAGCCAGTGTTTGTTAACGTCACAATATGTGCGGCCAGTGTACAGCTTCTATTGCGCCGGTTTCCAATATTTTAGGACCTGTACAGTAATTTAAACGTAAAAACTTGAGACTATGACATACCCCAGGCGAGTTTGTTTCATGATTGCTACCAATACTTTTCTATAGTATCTCCTCCTAATCTAGGAGTCCTAGACCAGACATGTAATGGACGTAATTTGAATTGTAAACGGTGTTCAACGGATTGGGCTAGCGTTAGCGTACGGTCGGTAGCATCAATCTACCGGTTTATATGACCGGTCAAATTATATTATGTAAAAATTTCAAAGTCGTTATAGAAACATTAATGTTCGGTTTTTAACATTATATACTTTTATGATAGGTTAATAAAAATGTTGTTAGTACATGTACATACTATTTCCATGTAATTATGTTCCAATCATAAAAATAGGTTAATCGGTACTACAGTTATTACTGTAAGCCTCACAGTGCAAGGGTATGTTTTTGGTAAACAAAAATCAGGTCTTATTGAACTTTTTCGTATGAATAATAAAGTTGCGGAGATGTTTCTTCTATATGCGAAAATTTAGATTAACGTTTCCAAATATTTTTTTGTTTCTGATTTTTACAGGATTTTTGTTCGAACATAAATATGATTTAAGGCTTAAAAATACATCGGTATATAGTATTACGATTGCTTTTAAGGATTCGGATGATGAAGATGTATCTAACGTGGATATTGACAAGCAAATTGAACAAATATTCAACTCTAAGAAAAACGTGCGAGAAGTTAAAGCTGATGATGCTGGTCAAGGCGAAAGTAAGTTGCTCTAAAAATACGTACAAGCGTTAACACGATGTTGTTTTTTTTTAATAAAAACTTACAACAACAGGGGTAGGCGTTGTTTTTTTGCACTTTTTTTTTCGGGGGGTTAAACTCAATTTATTCGAGATTTGCCATTTCGAGATAATGCCATTTTTGTTTGCACTAAGGCCATGTCGTTTTTTGGCGGCTCGACATTATTTTTTCTATAAAATCATGTATTTTTGAGCTTTTTTATGAAATGATTGCAACGTCACATTCGTTTTACATTGCTTTAAGGTCAATGAGTTTAGCGTTTGATGAGCTATACAAGACATTATAAGTTATAAATTATAACTGTTCACTTTAACGTTTTGAAAAAATTGCTTTCTGCAAAGTTTTATTGATTTTTTAAGAGGCCGATGTTGGACGAGACAACAAGCAAAAATTGGAGTTGGCAAAACGCATGGCCGAGAAGATCAACGCGCGCAAGGGTGACTCTAAGCAATCTGAAAGTCAGATAACTGCCCACGCGGTGATGAACGGGTTAGTTATGCAACCAGCCCAGGCACCGGTCGTCTCGAATAAACTTATTGCCGACCAGATCGCCGCGAAGCTAAATCGTAAAATTGGTTATGTGGCGATGGAAAAGGGCGAAAATGATAATCAACAGACGGTTACCGAAGGTACGTATACAACAACATACGAAGAAGAACTTGAGATTAATGATTTCCCCCAAAGCTGCCGCTGGAAGGTGACCAGTCGAGAAGCACTCGGAAACATTACAGACTATTCCGATGCCGATATACAAATTCGCGGCGTGTATTATCCGCCTGGAAAGGTACATTTTTGTGTTTTAATCGATCACAAATTTGTTGTAAAATATTTTTCTTGAAAATAGATGTAGATGAAAGCGAAGCTTAATTTTTCTTTGGCAAACAAAAAATGAAATCTAGCATAAAATCATATGCTTGGACTTCAAAGTTTGAAGTTCAAACTTTCAAGTATTATTAATACAATATGTTCTGTATTATATACCAAATTTATTCTCGGACTTGTTTTACTAAAAATTTCACCTTGAGAGATGGTGGATCGCTAAATTTAAATGTCTAGAATTTAAGGCTGGCACTTTTTTCTTAAATGCTTTTTGAACTATTTTTGGTACACTTTAGACCTTAAGGTCTCATGCTCCTATTTTTTTCAGATGGTTAAAATGTCATAAATGTCTTAAAATGTATTTTAAGTTTTGTATAGTCTTGTATTGCTTGGACTTTAAAAGCAACTTGTACTCCAAAAATTTATTTTATTACTTATTATTTTTATTATAATTATTATATAAAATAGGAACCCGGCGAAGGGGATGAACGCAAGTTATTTTTACTTATCACTGGTCATACGGAGTTATCAATTACAAAAGCAAAAGGTGAAATCACTCGTATTATTAAAGAAGAATTTACGAGGTTACAGACGAGTTATCAGGCACCCAAAGTCGGACGGTTTAAAGTTATGTAATACGTTATGTAACAAGTTATGTAACNGTTGCGGAGATGTTTCTTCTATATGCGAAAATTTAGATTAACGTTTCCAAATATTTTTTTGTTTCTGATTTTTACAGGATTTTTGTTTGAACATGAATATGATTTAAGGCTTAAAAATACATCGGTATATAGTATTACGATTACTTTTAAGGATTCGGACGATGAAGATGTATCTAACGTGGATATTGACAAGCAAATTGAACAGATATTCAACTCTAAGAAAAACGTGCGAGAAGTTAAAGCTGATGATGCTGGTCAAGGCGAAAGTAAGTTGCTCTAAAAATACGTACAAGCGTTAACACGATGTTGTTTTTTATTAAAAAAAACTTACAACAACAGGGGTAGGCGTTGTTTTTTGTACTAATGCCATTTTTGTTTGCACTAAGGCCATGTCGTTTTTTGGCGCCTCGTCATTCTTTTTTCTATAAAATCATGTCTTTTTGAGTTTTTTTTATGAAATGATTGCAACGTCAGATTCGTTTTTCATTGCTTTTTTAAGAGGCCGATGTTGGACGAGACAACAAGCAAAAATTGGAGTTGGCAAAACGCATGGCCGAGAAGATCAACGCGCGCAAAGGTGATTCTAAGCAATCTGAAAGTCAGATAACTGCCCACGCGGTGATGAACGGGTTAGTTATGCAGCCAGCCCAGGCACCGGTCGTCTCGAATAAACTTATTGCCGACCAGATCGCCGCGAAGCTAAATCGCAAAATTGGTTATGTGGCGATGGAAAAGGGCGAAAATGATAATCAACAGACGGTTACCGAAGGTACGTATACAACAACATACGAAGAAGAACTTGAGATTAATGATTTCCCCCAAAGCTGCCGCTGGAAGGTGACCAGTCGAGAAGCACTCGGAAACATTACAGACTATTCCGATGCCGATATACAAATTCGTGGCGTGTATTATCCGCCTGGAAAGGTACGTTGTGTGTTTTAATAGATCACAAATTTGTTGTAAAACATTTTTCTTGCAAATAGATGTAGATGAAAGCGAAGGTTAATTTTTCTTTCACAAACAAAAAATGAAATCTAGCATAAAATAATATAGCCCAGGCCATGGTTTGGAGTTCACACTTTTAAGTATTATTAATACAATATGAACTGTATTAAATACCAAATTTATTCTCGGACTTGTACTAAAAATTTCACCTTGAGAGATGACGAATCTCTAAATTTAAATGTCTAGAATTTTAGGCTGGCACTTTTTTTCTTAAATGCTTTTTGAACTGATAGTTAAAACGTCATAAATGTCGTAAG
This sequence comes from Oikopleura albicans, assembly GCA_004367875.1. Taxonomy (NCBI): domain Eukaryota; kingdom Metazoa; phylum Chordata; class Appendicularia; order Copelata; family Oikopleuridae; genus Oikopleura; species Oikopleura albicans. The sequence continues at coordinate 161,469 of SCLG01000009.1, read as the reverse complement.
AAAATGAATTGTAAGTTTTGTATATAGTCTTGTTTTGCTTGGACCTTAATAGCAACTTGTACTCCAAAAATTTATTTTATTCCTTATTATTTTTGTTATAATTATTATATAAAATAGGAACCCGGCGAAGGGGATGAACGCAAGTTATTTTTACTTATCACTGGTCATACGGAGTTATCAATTACAAAAGCAAAAGGTGAAATCACTCGTATTATTAAAGAAGAATTTACGAGGTTACAGACGAGTTATCAGGCACCCAAAGTCGGACGGTTTAAAGTTATGTAATACGTTATGTAACAAGTTATGTAACACCTGGGCATTACTCGAGGCACGTCAACGCTTACGGGATGAAAATGCAATTAGAATACCTGAAATGTTCTTTTTCTGCTTATCTGTTCAAAAAGAAAACTCAACAAAAAATAAACAATTGTACATGTGTTTCTTTAAGGTTAACATAAATATTTCACGTTTTACACCGTTTTTACCCTGTCTCTTAATTCAGGCACGTTTATTTTATTGCAAAATATAAATTGTAATATTATAAAAAAAGTTGATCTTACGATAATATAATTTTATTTCAAATGAAACAAATTATTCGTCGCGTGTGGGTGCCGCGGTCTTTCCGAGAAAACTTTTTTCAAATAAAAGCTATTCTCCGAAAATTTTATAAATATGGAAAGTGCGATCACAAATTCACTAAAATTTGCCACTATACAGTTTCTCCCAAAAAAGTTTTCTTTGAAAAATACGGTGCCGTGCGTGATAAACCTTAGCTCCTAGTGTAACTAACGATAATATTGAGAAAGGTATTTGTACCGGTTTATCCCGAAAATACCGAATATTAGAGCTGGGACTGTATTAAGATATACAGGAAATCTTATAGAAACAAATGGACTTCTTTGCGTGTTTACTGCCGAGTATCTAAACCATGAGAATATTTTTGTATTTTTTTTTTCAGAAATCGTCGCCATTATTTGTTATGTTTTGATATGACACGGATATGATACATATCATATGAGGCTGTATAAATCAAGAGTAGCGATTTTCATCGTTGCTATTTTCATCAATTTTTTTGTTATTTGGGTGAGTGTTTTGTATACTTCAAGAATACACTGGGTGCGCTCTAATGTTTCATTTTTTTCTTGAAAAATAATACTGGCCTGATCGCCTGCGCTTAAATGGAAATTCGCGAATAATTTATGGAGAATTTCGAGAAAATTATTTAAAATGCCAAAAGATTGATAGACAATTCACAGATCTATCTTTTAGAAAATTTACTAGAAATTTATGGAAAATTACGAGACGTGCGCATAGAAACCGTTATGAATCATTGTCTACGCAAAAAGTATTTCTTAATAGAGTGTACCCGGTTATTTAAATTATCATACTAAGGGTTGTACTTTTGTTTATCTAAATTTCCATTTAGCACGTGAAGTGTCCTGAAAGTGCGACAGAAAATCACAAACCACACCATGGGAAACATCAATCAAAGGGTTGGATTTAAATAAATGTTTATTAATTTATAAAGGGCTAAATTATCAATTTGGAAATGGTTTAATAGTTTTTTTTTCATGAAACAACTTCTGCTACTCAGCGTTTCATCTGAATTTCCGACGTTCTTTTTCGTATTTTCTAGATAGGAGATTGCAGTCATTTTCGTTTTGAAACTCACCGTTAAGTGTGATGTTACATCACTGATGTAGTTTAACTAGATTACATATTTCAAATAAAAGATTTAAAAGTTCACCATACCTCGCTAAAGAGCGTCTTTACCGTAAAAAGCCTTTCATAGTCAAGAAATGCTCTCTAGTAGATAAACGTGTGTCCTTTTTCATGTTTTTCTTTCAAATAGGGGCTCTACAGGTGGATTTATACCATACAGTATGGTCCATACTGTATGAATCATACATGCGTTTCACAAACAGCTCTTTTTCCGGCGCCTGAAAAACTGGAATCCTCTCATCTAGATAATGCGAAAGAAAAACGGAATTTATGTAGCTCTTGTAAAACGTTTGATTATTATATGATTTGAAAATTATGTGATTTTTCCGTACGGTCTAAATTTATAAATATGATTTAAATAAATTCTTCGAAGGCGGAGATTAAAAAACCAATACAGCCCGAGGAAAATTCACCAAAATCCGGGCACAAGTTGGCGATTATTGTTCCATTCAGGTAATATTTTGAGCGAATTCACTTTTTTTTGTCGACGGCCTGTTAAATAATTATTTTATTTTTTCAGGGATCGATTCGATGAATTACTCGAATTTGCCCCGGATATGAACAAATTTCTGACGGAATCTGGCATTGAACATGAACTTATTATCGTGAATCAGGTCGATACGTTTCGATTTAATCGCGCGGCTCTCATCAATGCTGGTTTTATTTATACCGAAAATGATTTTGATTATATGGCCATGCACGATGTCGATCTAATCCCTACCACACACGAGATAAAATACGATTTCCCGGAAACGGGACCGGTACATTTGGCATCACCCGACCTCCACCCAAAATATCACTACGCAAACTACGTGGGAGGGATTTTAATGTTAACCCATCAGGTAGATGAATATTCATATTAATCCATTAATTTTAACCCTAGCTCTTTTTTCTATAAAATCATGTGTTTTAACACTTGTAGCTAACAGACGCATTTTTAAAAACATTTTTTGGTGTATTTAAGGTCTTATGAATGGATTTTTCCAATTATTTTAGATAAGGTCTTATATTCTTTTTCCTTAAGATCTTATTATCAAACCTCCTGGAAGTCCTGGGAGTTCTAATCGGGAGATTG
>SCLG01000009.1:108656-123966 GCA_004367875.1 Oikopleura albicans | reverse complement strand
ACACGGAGGGGCCATCATTTTTTAAATAAATAGTTGTCGACCTGTTCTTTTGATAAGTGTCACTTTCAAAACTATTTTACCTATTTTTTTTTGTCCTTTAGAATCTGAATTCGTTAAGGATGGGTGAGCAAGAATCTGCTCTCTCGTTTGCTTGCTCACTAACAGTCTCCTTGTTGTTAACGTCGACGCTCGTTTGCCTTAACATCATTCAAACGTTAACACTTGGCAACTTATTTTCGCCGATGATTTGGCTCAAGTCGATCGTTTGCGCCCTTCCATTATCACTCTCAATTTTCCTATTAGTACCAATGCTGTCGGGAAAAAGTGGGGTAGCATTATGTCACATAATTTATGTGAAAAAAAAAAATTCTGTAACGTTTTTCATTTTTACGTCCAAATTAAGTTTTTGAGAAAATAAAATATAAAGAATATATTCTTTATATAAAGTCATGATTTTAGCTATGACGTCAGTTTTTTTTTAAATGGTATCAAAAATATGTTGGTTATAGGATCAAGTCAGTTTTTTTTTGGAAAAGTTCCCCCGGTCGCACATTTTCTCCATATAAATCATGTCTTTTTGAACATTTTTTCAAAAGCTTGAGCATATAACCAAATATAAAAAAAAGCGACCAAGGCGGGTAAATGATGTGAATCATTCTACCTCGTATTATCATCCTTGTTTCATATGTTACCCGTTAAGAAGTGTACCCAGTCGGACGCGATTGTCGATGGTAGCGGCGTTATTTTGCCATCCGTTACAGGCAGTTACATTTGCTGCTGCCGGCATGTTTTTGCATTATTTATTACCAATTTTAAACCCAGTACTTGACTTCCCAACCGAGGAACCGTCGCTAAAAGTAAGTGGTTAACATATCATACTGTAAACATATGCTGTCAAAGATGAACCTTTGTCGGCCAATGGCAAATTCTTCGGATTCAGCTGTCAAAAGTAAGGTTTAATCCGAACAAAGTGTAATTGGTTGACAATAATTGCAAATTCACCTTTTTTCATAATAGGGGGTTCTGGTTATTTATAAGGTCTACTACCTTCGGGTAATTTTTGCTCTCGGCCCTAGGGTCAAGTATTAATTAATAATTGCATGCATCAAGCTTATGACCTCATAACCACTCCCACTGTACTCCGTAATTTATATTACTTTATACCATAAGACCGTGCCGTTAATAGCGTTTTCGTTTTAGCTCTACCTGATATCGTCTGGTGTATTTTCTGGGCTATATTTTTACCGTGAACTATTTACCGACGATGCGGCTATCTTGAAATATCCAACGTATCGCATTGGATGGCCTACTCGACTCATTTTGTCAATTATGCCGGTTGTTGAAGACTCATTAAGAGCTGGATGGATGGCATTTCGTATTTTTATTCCAATTTGGATTGTCGCCATTTATATTTTTTCATTGTCGGTATGACGCTTAAAGTTAACTATTATGGGGCCATCACACTAAATCTCATTTTCATAAGTCGGTAGAAGTCCCAAAAATTTTACCCTACCAGAATTTTGAATAAACGGGTTAATTCCAGTTGAATAAATGTTTACCATACGGTATGACATACCCTACCAAAATCAAGAAATTAGTGACCCGAGAATTCGGATTAAGGTTTAAAATACCTAATTTTTCATTAATGTTTTTCGAGAATTTGGGGTGACCTAAGTTGGATGTAAATTAGTTTCTGTTGGTTCTTTAAAACCTTAAGGTCTTTTAAACATAAATTTAAGGTCATATATGATTTTTTTGTCTTAACTTTATAACAAACTCCCCTAAAATATTACGTAGTAGTAAATACTCCCCAGTAGTAAAAATAGACCATAAGTCGTACAAACCCCTTCAGTATTCATTTTTAATAAAAATCAAAATTACTTAAATATTAGCTATGGATGATGGTATCCCCAATGCTTCATTTAAAGGTGTTCATGATGTTCTTTCTAACCCAGACTCTTCTCCGAACATGCTTATGTCTTACACGTTTGATTGCAACAACCCCACGCATATTCATGGTACGTAAAATTGTCAGCGGAGAAAGTAAACTTGGGCGATTAACTTGATGTTTTAATATGGATACAGGGGGGTTGGTTATAAGGNTCATTATTTGTTTGAATCTGCAAAAATGAATTTTTTGTAGCGCCTCTCCACAACAAAGTAGCGCACTTTTATCACATCATTCATGTGGTTTTCAATAAAAGAAGGATAAAAAAATCGAGTATAAAAGGTTTCATAACTATATTATATCCCAGATCCGAGATATTCACTAAAATAGTCGCTCGGAAACACATGTGGGAACACTGCGCGGTCTCGGGTTAACTTTATAACAAAGTCCCATAAAATAATACGTAGTGGTAAATACTCCCCAGTATTAAAAATAGACCATAAATCGTACAAACCCCTTCAGTATTCATTTTTAATAAAAATTAAAATTACTTGAATATTAGCTATGGATGATGGTATCCCCAATGCTTCATTTAAAGGTGTTCATGATGTTCTTCCTAACCCAGACTCTTCTCCGAACATGCTTATGTCTTACACGTTTGATTGCAACAACCCCACGCATATTCATGGTACGTAAAATTGTCAGCGGAAAAAGTAAACTTGGGCGATTAACTTGATGTTTTTATATGAATATGTAATATTTCGACAAAAAAAACCCACCTGTATATACCGGTATATAGAAGTTGCATGTGTACAAGGTTTTGGTCTCTTCAAAAACGCTGCCATTGGTAGTTTTCCTTCAATTTTGCTTTCTCCTAATTGTGCACAATTTGTCCTAACTGGAAATATCAAGGACTTCTAATCGGTTTCTAGATCGATTCTCCATTGGCTAATGACCCTTCACTCATTCATTTGCTCGAGTCACAGAATGAACTTGAAAAACTATCAGCATTCCAAGATTTGGCAATTTTATCTCGATATGCGGATCCAAGGCGATCTAAAGTCTTCGAGCTTTCGGTAAGTTATTTATACTATCTATATAATTATATTATTTATAAGCTTTGTGTACAAATTAGACTGGAAACATTTGGCAATTCGTGAAATACGGGTGTTTTTTTGTTATCATGTCTTTTTGAACGTTTTTTTTTCAGAATAACAACCAAGTCAGTTTTTGTGACCTTCTTCTTAAAACGAACAACACATCTAGATAAGCACGTTCACGTCCAATTAAAGGCTCTCTAAATACATGCTTCACAATGAATTTTTAATCAGGGATGTGTTTTAGGTTCCCGGTGGTAAGCCGAAAACATGGAATGCAATATGGCGCGTCTCATTTGGTATTCTAAACGATTTTGCTAGCAAAATCGATGGCTTAACAGTTAAAAAATCGTCCGATAAAACGCCTGTAAAGCCAAAACCAAAAGTTGAAACGTTTTCAACACCAATCGCTAAAGGGTAAGTTTACGCGTTAGAATATGTATGGTGCTGGGTATAAAGGCAGGCATATGATCCACTACTAATAGCAAATTATTTTTTCTTGATCAGCCATCTAAAGTGTAGATTCTATTAGTTCACTGAAAAAGTCCTGGAACCGCGCATAGAATCTTGACCATATATATCATGATATATCATCTCGGACGTGCGACCAAATGACCGATAAAATATAATTTAAAAAAACTCGGCAAAAATGGTAATTACCGGTATTTCCAATTTTGTTATCAGTCGAAAATTGACTGAACACGTTTATTTTTTCTCGCTACTGATGTTACTTAAAAAAAATACTTGTCGTTACCTTATAAACAACTACAGGGGGTTTGATAATAAGGTCATGTGTGATATGTTGTTATAACAGGTGATATTCAGTACTCCTGATGAATACGGCCGACGTTTTCTTTGGAGTAAACAATCCTCAACAAACAGTCCGCCGCGGAATTGCAGCTTCACACAAACTCAAACAATTACCGCCTCGTCTGTATTTCAAAGTTTACCAGAGGGACAAAAGTCGTCTTTTACCGATCGCTTAAATAATATGTTTGAAGCGACTAAACTGAAAATGTCGACGAAATTCAGCAATATTACAGAATCCGTATCTAGGTGAGAGACTCTTATGACTTTTGGGATTTGTCTTTTGTAACAATAAGCAAATGATAGCAATTTTGGGTAACAATATTTAAATTTTAGTCAAATTCTTTCCTTTCGACCAATTGAATTTTGGATTGAGGTTCGGCCAGAGTACTCGGCGCTTTCTTTGCTTTCGAATAATAACAGTATTCGACTTTCCATGATCTCACTGTCAAATATAATGTCGGCGGCGCCCGCGGATGACAAATACGGCGTTACCTTAGACGCACTTCCAAAGCTCATTCGAATTCTGTCAAAAATAACCAAAAGCCTTGATCGTCTTTGTCGAAATAATCAACAGCGGTAAGACTCGTATTTTTTAATCATTAGAAATTTTCATGTGAAAACGCGACGAGAATGGACGCATATGACATAAAAGATAGATGGACTTGAACGGGTTAACAACTTGAAACTTTCTACCGATAATGCGCAACTATCCGTCAAATAATGTTAATTTTATTATGATTGGTCGAAAATCATGTACATATAAAAATCATGTAATAAAATTAATATACAATAGTATGGTCCATAGTCTATGGATAACTTCGAACTGTAAGGACAATTTCCTTCTAGATACTATGTCACGTGAAAAAAGAAACATTATATGCTGGACTGTAATACGCCATCTAACCGGTTAAGTTAACACCATCAAACCTCAAAAACTGTTAACATAATGGAATTTTGTTAACATAATGGGGTAGGGTGTTTGGTTAAATAATTGGAAATCGAAGTTAATCAAATCCCAAAAAGTCTTAACATAATGGAATTTTGTTAACATAGCGGGTTAGCTCGTGTAGTTTATGAGCTTAATTGCACGTATAAATATTATTAATTTATAATTAATTAGCTCGGAACTCCGAAAGTTGCGGAATGAAGCTCGCACTGCATTAGGCAAGATTACTGCCGCATATGGAAAGTCCCTAGAAGAATTAAATATTGAAAAATAAAACATCTAAAATGTTCACCCGGTTCACCTCTTTCCCTCTCTGCCCGATTATCTTGTTCATTATCATTTTTGCTACGACAACATTTTATGCTACATATTACATGTAACATGTATATTTCACATACTAGTGTAACATAAGTATGTAATATGCATGAACTGAAACGATTAAAGAAGGCCAAGTCCAGGAGATGCTGCCATGTGTAAATGAATTTGTTGCTGCTGAAAATTATATCTCCTTGAAACTAGCTTCAATCGCTTGAACTGCCAATTTAAAGAATGAAATAAATACAGACTATTGAATTTCCATGGGTGATCAATTGGACAAAATTAGATTTTCACGAAAACATGAGAAAAGAACCGTTAATAATTTCACCGTAATAATAGTCACAACTAAAAATGACTTTCATGATTTAAAATATACAACATTTTTGTAAATTAATTTTCAAGTTAAAAAAAAATAAACACGAGGGGGAAAAAGATCCTCTTATTTTCGGAAAATATCACATGTATTCAATTTCTGTTATAGTATACAAGGGGTCTGGTTATAAGGTCAAGTCATCTTCTTTGCACTAATGTCAAGTCATTTTTTTCTTGCACTGAGGTCAAGTCAATTTTTTTTTGAAGTATGTGTTTTGGGAAAAAATATTTGAAACCATGTCTTTTTACGCTTTTTTTCTACATATCAAATAATGTCTTTTTTAACATTTTCTAGAGTGAAGACCATAATTTTTGGGGAAAATCAAATATTAAAATTTTTTAATGATTATAAGGTCAAGTCATTTTATGAAGTGCATTAAGGCCAACTCATTTTTTTCGGGCCTGACCTTATAACCAGACCCACCTGTAGTAAAAATTTACGGTTCCAAGTTATGTTTTCAAAAGATTTTTTTTGTCCAGCACATAACTTGACTTGTATCTACCGCATAATAGTACAAAATACGCATCGTATACTTTTAATTGGGTCCAACGGGACTTACCCGCATTTCTGAAATTCAGGATTGTATTGGAATATGATAATTTGCATTTTTTTTTATTGCCAATTTCTCCATTTTACGCAATCCAGGTCATATTTTGATGAATTCCGATTAATATACTGGGTATTCGATCTAGGATACTACTCGCTTGACTATGAGGCGTTGGGTGCGTGGTCAAGAGCTCAAAGTGAGAGCTGAGCGAGCGAGCGAGCGACGCACAATAATTGTGGGAGAGAGGGTGTGAGGTAGAGTTGGGTTGGGGAGAACAGGTGTGTGGTATCTTCGGGTGAAGTATTGCGTATTACGTGCTAGTTATTTTTCTGATGTGTGATACGCTTTGCCCGCCAATCACAGCGCCGATCGGAAGTTGTGTGGCATTTCTATCCAATGTCTGTCNGAAGTTATACGATAATATACAATGCAAAAGATAGTTTATAAGTTAAAACGTTTGTAAAACATATCCAGCATCGGCGTTATTACGTCTGATTGGTCCTTAATAATTGACCACCCAAGTTATATACACCCAAGTAATATGGGAATTTTTATGTAACATAATTTATGCCCTTCCATTAATTCTTTAGCTTGACCTTATAAACACACCACCTGTAGATAAATAAAACATCTGAAGCTAAACAAATGTTGGACCGTTTTTTTATTATTGTTCAGAAGTAGAAGGTATCATTGTCTTCAGCTTATATAATATTTGTTTATTATATAAAATCCAAGCGTTCGAATCAATGTTTAATACGTTTTTTTAATAGTTGGTTGTGATCGATGACGTATGTGGCGACATTGGTGAGTCTGAGTCGATATTTACAGAGATTAAGGTTGATCTTCCGGCATCTTTGTTTGCATTAATCGTTACGGTTGATCCGTCAAATGAGGTCTCTGTGCACATACCGCAGGTAGCATTGAAAATATTTGCCTTTGCTCCTTGCATATCACGCATATCGAGTGTGTAGGAGGTTGATCCGGCGGTACCAAAGATTTGGACAGTGTAGATCATTCGTGCGTTTCCGGCATGGAAGTTGTTTGAGATGTTATCGAACATGGCCTCGGATGGTTCGGCTTTATTTGGGTTCGAATTTTTTATTCTATTTTTTTTAATGCCGTATTACTTGTCAAGCATGAAAAGTTGCAACTTTTCTGTTCGAGAAAATTAATAGAAATAAAAGTAACGGGATAAATTTTGTTTCTTGACATAATACCGTAATCGTTAACTGTAATTAAAATTCAGGTTATTTTCCAGTTTTTTTAAGTTATGCACGTAAGAACATATGAAATTCAGGCGGGTTAACTAGAACGAAAATAACTATAGACTGGGTAATTCACTCATTTGGCGCACTTCACGTTTTCTAAATATTACTTCTACATGAAAATTACGTTAACTTTTTCAAAGTGAATTACAAGAAATACTGTATGGTTAGGAGTGTGCTTCAGATAACTTTTTCATTAGCATCGTGTGAAGTTTTGAACCCTAAGCTTGGTTATCAACACAGTCGATGGCTGTGATATCATCTTCAGTTCCACAGGTTGAGTTATCAACATCGGTCATATCGGCGTTTAAGTCCTGTTCCCAGAAAACGACAACATCTAAGCCACCTGGGTTGGTGACGCCATCAACACCGTTACAGATAACTTTGTCCAAACCGGTTCCTTGCGTGAAGCAGCCGGGAATGGAAACATGGGCTGGGGTACGGCCATTGAAGTCAATTGTGCACGTTCCATTCACAATGTTTTTGCCAATTGGCTTTTGCGAGCCACAGTTGCTGATTTTGTAGTCCTCGCCGTACACGCGTCCGGGCCATGAGTGACCATTGTATGGCTCGGTGGGGGCTGGGGTTGGCGCGTCGGTTGGTGCGTCAGTTGGCGCGTCGGTTGGCGCGTCAGTGGGGTTGTATTGGGCCTAGAAGTACATGTGTAATTTGTTTGTTGTAAACATGCAACATGCTACGAAAAAAAAATATTATTTGAGTCAACAACTATTACGATTTTAATCCGCAGAAAATGTTTGTGCTATATATCGGGTGAGTCAGGCAACGAGTGAGCTTTTTTTAATTTCGTACTTCTATACACGAAAAATTAGACAACAGCACATTTGTTGCCTGAATCACTTTTTAATACTTTTATTCTTGCTCATTAATCTCTGGACAGCACTGATCACCAGAGTCCTTACTACGTTAATCTTGAACGTTTTTCCCCTTATTCGTTGAGAATCAAAATCGTACCTTACGGAAGTATTCGCTGTAGTTATGTAAATTTCAAATTTTTTCAAGTATCCTTAGCATAACTGACGAGTGTAAACATAACTAAAGAAAAATTTTGAGCAATTTCATATCTATTTATCTAAGTCGAATGGCGATTTCGAAACAAATTCTCGAAATCTCTTTGTCTGTTAATATATTTCAGTGTTAAGTTATAAAGTTTTCTGTGACCAAAAATTGACCTTGAAACTTAACACCCTTCCGTCACGCTTAACGCAACATGGTTAGTAAACCATCAAAAATTGAAAGTAAGTGCTTGCTGTTTTTTTCCAATGTCGTATTCTAATAACTTTTGAAACTAACAAATTTCGACCAAAGTAAAAACTGTCAAACACTTTTCCCCTATACCGTACATCGAATTCGAAATCGTAAAAATACTTATTGACTCAAATAAATATCTCTCTTTATCATTTCAATAAAAAACCAAAATCGCGCCGAAAAGTGTTGCTAAAATCTTCATTTTTTCTGTGTTTCTGTGGTGTTTAACGAATGAATTTTGCAGCGATATTTTTTTATATGGTGCTACTGAGTGGTTACTCAACCCTCCGGCGGTACTTTTTTCTGCGATGAATGAAATACGTAAATTCTACATTCTTTGACTGACGCACTTGGAAACACTTATCATACGTGTGGTTTGTCTATGTGGACGAATCATATTTACGCATTTTCGCGTGTCTTTACAATTTAACTCGCAGTAAATACAAATGTTGTGACGATTTTGCGTCGTTAATGGGTGACCCTCACTTTGCCAAACTCGAGGACCCTGAGAAACTCAAGGTCACTCTGGGGCACTCAATTTATAGTCAACTATTTGACACTCGAGGTGTAAAAAGTAAAATAAAAAGAAAAGTTTTGATTTTCAAAATGTTTTATGGGAGGATTTTATGATATTGAAAGTTTAAGGTTATAAAATTTTTTGTCTATTTTTTTTGTGTGGTGAAGTGATGGATACCCGTATTTTTCGATAATCCTTTCGACCAATTCTAACTCGAGTTATGGCCTTAGGAACTACGACCAGCAACGATTTGAATGAGTCATCAAATTATCTTGAATTTGACGGTTCTTGGAATTACGTAAAAGGGCGATTGATTGGTCGGATATTATTCAATTTAATTTTTCAAAAAAATTCGATCTGTTTTCATTTCTCACGTTAGAAACGGCAAAAACTAAATGACTGTATTATAAGTTTTAATAACTGATAATTATTATAATTTATAACAATTGAATGGGGTAAATTATAATTCAGACTTTATTAATTGGGTCATTCTGGACCATAATAATTTTGTTTTGTGAGTGGTTAAGGTTTGACATTTTAAAAGTTATCGTGAATTATTACCCGAAAAAAAAGTCTTCATTTTGTTGGAAGAAATCATTTTTTATCAAAATTTCTACAGGGGGTTGGTTATATGGTCTGAGATTTGGTCCGTTACAAGAACTTGCGGTCTTTTTTCACTAAAGTCGAATCAAAAGCATGCTTTTTGGGGAAAGAATCATGTATTTTTCATCGATGAATGCCAAACAAATAAAATTTATGAAATAAAACTTTTATTATAGAAAGCCTTCAAGTTATATTTGTACAATTTCCGCAGTTGTTTTTTTGAGTACGGTAATATAGTCAGGGGTTTTGGTTAGATACAAGTAATGCAATAAAATTCCAGATAGCAGTTTGTACAGAAGTTAAACCGGGGTGAATTGTCTCAAAAACGTGTTCTACTACCAGTAGAGGTATATTCTCTTGTATTTTCGACGACAGTTGAAGGCCGATTATTAACTAGTGGCGGCGGTCTTTTCAATTTGAGTCGCTGTTCGGAACTTTTCGGTTTTGGTTTCTTGGTGTTGTTTTTACCGCGGGTTCTTGAAGGATCTTCCTGTAAAAATTTTAGAACATCACGTCCACCGCGATTGTCGTTTTCCAAGCCGCATAGTTTGCCGACTTTTTAAATGGTCAAGCAAAACTTAAAGAAATTAAAAGGGAATAAGGAAAATAATTAAAATTAAGGGACACTTTCACCGAAAAGATTCAAATTAAGGGTCGCATTTTTTCGAAAAAAAAAACGTCCCTTAGTGTGAGATCCTCCCTTAAATACAATAAACCTTTTTTAATGAACAAGAAATAAATTTCACATATCCCCGTATTTTTTTTTCAAGGAAAATGTAATCAATTTCGATTAGGAAACGGAGTAACACCTAGGGTCCCGATTTTTTCTTCAAAAATTGTTAGTCCGTTTCATGACCGTTACTCCGTTTCGAAAACCTAAATTTTTACTATTTTTATACTTATTTGTTACGATTTTTTGTTGGAACAGATGTAAAGGGGGTTGTATGGCAGTTTTGGACCGCAGCTAAAAAATCTGCTTTGAAAAATCGAATTAATGGCCCAAATAAATAACCTTATAATTTAAAATAGTAAAACCGTGATACTTCTAATTATATAAATATTTAGCAAAAAAACACGAAATTATTCGATTTAGAAAAAAAAAAGGAGAATTTGAACCTAAAAATTTGAACTTCTTTCAACCAGTGCCTGACTTTTGAGTCGATAAGCGGCTCTCTGTCGATAATCGTGATAATGATATTTTTGAGTCCCGGGTTTGAGATTCCCGACCATTTTGCATTTTTGGTACAATAAAACTTAGAGTCATATCATCCGATTGATCAATATTAGATTTCCGGCTACAAATCGATAAATTGCTTTTCCGCATTGTTACTCTGGGTACTGCAAGTGACAGTTCGGATTTATTCGGCGTATATAAATCGCTCATGAATTTCGACATTTGATCTTCTGATTTAAAAAGATCTTGTGTTTCCGAATGCCGCTGAAATTTACCATATAGCTTTTTTCTTTCTTGACAACTAATAGTGGACCCCCTCATTTTAGTCACTTCGATATTTGTGGATTCACATAGACTCTCCAAAACACGATCCTCCATAATTGGCTGAATTGAATTGTTCGACCTACATTATATTTTATTTTAGGTTTCAAATATATTATACCAGTTACAGTCCTTACTGTCAATGCGGACGCACTCAATATAGACGACTTCTTCCAATACGGACGTTTTTGTGAAAAAAATGTTCCTAAAACAGTCGAAAATAGACACTGTTTGATAATTCACCCAAATTCGGACGCTATTTTCTAGAATCAAAAACTTCCATATTAGAAGTAAGAACTGTAGATGATTTGAATTAGGTTCATTCTTGTTGGTGAGAATATCTTCCAAGACCCAGCCAATATCTTTAGTTTCGTAGAACTAAATACGCCTTTCATTTGTGTCAAGTTCATGGCGCTGTAGCCTACAGCCTGTAGGTCACTTATGGTGATAAATATGTTACCGCCAAACAAATTTGCTCATCCGCGTCCGTTATAGTGTTTCAGATATGTTAAGTTTGTAAATACTAGGCCGTAAATAATCAGTTGAAGTTTTACTTACCCTTTAAACGAAAAATCAGATTTTGAAGTTCCCAGTAAGTTGGGAACCAAAAGAGAATTGTTTTTTGACGATCGCTTTCCGCCATATGACTTTGAGCGGCTCATTTGACTTGTCCCACGATTATGTGGTCGGTTTGGCTTTTCATTCAGTAAGCCGGGTTCTTGGAAGCACGTTTTCCAACATGACCCACAATACTCGAGAAATTTTTTCATCTGTCATAGGAACCCAAAATGGGTAGGCCTACTAAGCTGATGTTGCTCCTTTTGATTTTAGTAAAAACTAACTAACTTGAATGAACATAACGACAAAAATCAATATTGATACAGTATTCTAGAAAAAAATATAATTTAAAGGCATTTAGAAGTTATTACTAATAAACAGTTTATTATAAACTAGCCGTTTTAGGTTGTACCAAAATTACTTTTATGACCATGTCTAAACCATAAATAGCTATTTTTTTCTAATCGTAGTTTTATTTTTTTTTTAATTTGAAAATCACTCAAAAGGTCTGCCCTCAAAAATGTCGCACAATTCCTTTTTTTAATTTTTCTAAATGTTTTTTACTTACAATTTTTTTTTTCTATAATTATTTTAGAAGACTTTTGATTGCATAATAACGTTACATACAATTTTTAGAACTGTTTTTATTCATAAATGGTCACGTGGGAGGTGCAAAAGAGACGGCCCAATCAAAAGACGTCTTTCTTAGCGATCAATTACGACAACAAAAAGGAGTAGTTCTTGGGAGATTCGAGACTTCTGGGCGGAGTCAAAAAATCACTCTTTTTCGCTAATCTATAATTGCTAATTATTAATTAGGTAAAATTCCTGGTCAACATATTTTTTTAAATGCTTCCAATTTGGTGAAAATTTCTTGCAGGGTTCATTTTTGGTCAAAATGGTTATTGTTTGGTCAATTTTTCCCCACGATACTCTGCACATATGGGGGCAAGGTCAGAAATTGAACTTAAGTGTAAAATTACTTAAATTGACTTAGTTTTGTGGTTTTAAGGGTAGTACGGTGACCGTACTACGGTCCATTTGTTTACATATGAACATCATTTTTTTATTTGAATGTGTTGTATGCGTGTAATTCACTTCAAGTAAACCTTAATTGAATCATGAATGAGTCCAAGTGCAAAAACTTTATTTCCGCCAGAAAATTCTAGAAATTTTGACCATTTCAATTTTTGAAAATATTGGGAGAAATACGAAATCGTTCACAATAGTGGTCCTTGCTAAAATTTGTTTGCGTATTTCGTTTCAGTTTATTTTACTTTTACAATCATCAGAAGATTTAGTAGGTAAAGGTAAGTACAAAATTAATTTGATAAAAAAACAAGACCGCATTATTTGCTAAAAACACCATATATTATCATTTTTACTCAAAAAAATGCGGTCAGTTGGAACTGGCCTACTATGCTATCTATATCTAAATATCTACTCATGGCCCACGATATAAGTGCCCTATACAGCATAGCCTATAGTCATGGGCCATGACTCATGGCAGAAAATGGAAAAAAAACTTGGCTAGGTAACGCACGTACCCTTTCTGGGCCAAGAAACCGTATTATTTTTTATTTATTTTAATGTCACTCTGGGCTCTGAATTTTGGTCTCTGGACTCTATATTCTAGTCACTGGACATTAATTACTGGGGCTCGAACACACGCACCGCGACTCAAACAATGGCAATCATGGGGGCACCGCGACAAACACGCTTGACATATGGTTCGCTTCTGCTATTTGCGCTAGAAACGACCAATATACTTGCCAATAAAACGACACAAAATTGCGAAAATACACATTTTGATTACAATTGAATCAATGAGTCATTGATAGGTTTTCTTCTATTGCAAACACTTTTTATTGTTTGAAATTTCTTGTAGACCTTAAGAATTCATTCGCTATTTTCGAGAATCAAAAACGTCCGTATTGGGAGTAGGGACTGTATAAATCCATTACTTCGAAATCAATCTGCCAAACCAATAATCAAATAAATAGGGGTGTAATGTAGAGTCCAAACGGCCCATCTTCGGTTTTTATAATTTTTGGTACAATCCTTACTCTCAATACGGACGCTTTTACAAAAAATTCCCTAAGACAGTCAAAAATGGACACTTTATGACAATTCGATATCCAATTCGATATCCAAAAACGTCCGTATTAGAAGTAAGGACTGTATGCAAATAGATATAAGTGCCCTATACAGCATAGCCTATACATAGGGTCGCTCACGTGGACACAACTTTCATATATCAAAAAATCACGCAATTTGAGGTACTTCTAAATTCGAGGAAAAGTTCGCGTGAGCGACCCTACCTATACAGTATAAGCTATACAATCACACAAACACGAGGAATGTGAAAGACACATTTTTGGTATATATCGTCCTGATTTTAAAACGCGAAAACAATTTTTTATCGGAAATGCATATTTCTCCTGAAGTGGGGGAGGACTGTAATACAAAAATATTTTAAAAGAAGGAAATCTCCTTTTGGTGATTGGNAAATACACATTTTGATTACAATTGAATCAATGAGTCATTAATAGGTTTTCTCCTATTGCAAACACTTTTTATTGTTTGAAATTTCTTGTAGACCTTTAGAATTCATTCGCTATTTTCGAGAATCAAAAACGTCCGTATTGGGAGCAGGGACTGTATAAATCCATTACTTCGAAATCAATCTGCGAAACCAATAATCAAATAAATAGGGGTGTAATGTAGAGTCCAAACGGCCCATCTTCGGTTTTTATAATTGTTGGTACAATCCTTACTCTCAATACGGACGCTTTTACAAAAAAATCCCTAAGACAGTCAAAAATGGACACTTTATGACAATTCGATATCCAATTCGATATCCAAAAACGTCCGTATTGGAAGTAAGGACTGTATGCAAATAGATATAAGTGCCCTATACAGCATAGCCTATACATAGAGTCGCTCACGTGGACACAACTTTCATATATCAAAAAATCACGCAATTTGAGGTACAGTCTTTAACCATTTATCGGACGTTTTCGGTTCTCGAAAATAGCGTCCGATAAATGAGCATTGTCACAAAAGAGGTCATTTTTTTATTAGAATGACCCCATTTTGGCCAAAAAAGCGTCCGATAAATGAGTAAGCGTCCGATAAATGAGCGTCCGATAAATGGTGAAGGACTGTACTTCTAAATTCGAGGAAAAGTTCGCGTGAGCGACCCTACCTATACAGTATAAGCTATACAATCACACAAACACGAGGAATGTGAAAGACACATTTTTGGTATATATCGTCCTGATTTTAAAACGCGAAAACAATTTTTTATCGGAAATGCATATTTCTCCTGAAGTGGGGGAGGACTGTAATACAAAAATATTTTAAAAGAAGGAAATCTCCTTTTGGTGATTGGCCTTTCGGTGATTGGCCGAAAAGAATCGTAATACAGGCCACATAGGTCTCAAACCGACGGTCAAGCAACGTTACCAAAAAGTGGTAACATTATTTTTTTTCACGTTTGAAAATCACTGCGATATGACCTAAAAGTTTACCTGCACCTAACTTACAGGGTATGGTCCCTACCGTATGGACCACTCGTACACTGTGTCGGGTATACAAATTGAGGCAGCGATTATATAAATGCAA
>SCLG01000009.1:94137-108327 GCA_004367875.1 Oikopleura albicans | reverse complement strand
GAGAAAAAAACAAACTGGGTGAAATAGGAAAGGAATTTTATTTTCGGAAAAAGGTAAATGATCCATTTTTGTACGTTCGTTTCAGAGATTTCATAACTTCGACTGGCAGGCTATCATAACTTTTCGACCTTCTTGGTATACCACTAGATGACACATCGTCTTCGCATATGCTTAAACTTGAGTTACGTCTTTGACGATTTTTGTAAAGCGCTCTAGAATACTGAATTTTGGTGAACTCCAGCACCTAACCAGTTATCTTATCCAGTCACATAACAAGCAACAACTATTTGGCTCAAAAAGTGTTAAGATAATTGTGTAAGGTTTTTTAATACTGCTGGCGTGAGGGCAAAAGTGTCACCCAGCAAATTTCCCTTTTAGGTTTAAAACAGTACTCTGTCGTATCTATTGAACGACCCGCGTCGAGCTCGGTGACAAACTGACGACCCACACCAGTGGGTGCATTGTTATCTTTCAAAACCAAATTTTAAAAAAGTGAAAGATAATGGAAAATTGAAAGATACTACCGCAGTCTGTTGGCGTTTGGGAAGCTAACAGAATCTAGAGGGTATTTGTAAAATTGTGGCATTTCCTTTACTGTTACGTTAATTTTATCTGGAAAATATTTCTCTTTATGTTTTGAGCATTTTGAAAAATCGCCTTTGTTTTACGGTTGCCGTTAGTCGAATCAAATCGCTTATAAATTTCATTGTTTCATCCGGACCTTCGCGTGCGCTTATATTGCTATGATTGTCACAATCAATGTTCAAATCTATCCAATCATCGGTGTGCCGTAAACTTCCCATCTCGGACTTATTCCCTAGAAGCCAAAGGACTGGTGCACGTACTTTTAATTTTTCGGAAGCCTTTTCAATTTGTTGAAATAAGCATTTTGCAATCCTTAAAAATATTATAAAGATGGCACAAAAACCTCGGCAACAAATATAAAGTCCCTAATACCAAGGGACGCTCCCATTGTAAAAATGGACATACATGTATGTCCCTTCATAATTTATGTTCGATACCCACTCGAATTCAAAACATTAATCATGGAGAGACCTTTATCCCTTGACGGACGCTTTTTTCGAGAACTTAAAATGTCTCTTATTGAATTAGGGACTGTACCACACTTCAAAATAAAATCTAAAATATTTCCGACGCTTAACTTACCTTAAACTGGACATATCAGTGTCTGAGTAGACCAGTGCTATTGCATCTGACCACAATGTGTTATATTTGATATCAGCTTCCGTGAAATTATTTGTATCTTTGAGATTGACTTGATAACATTGATCATCAACAACAATATTTTTATGGTACACGCCAAAAATTGTTGAATCGTACTCTCTTGAATAAAAAGGTGTGATTACACAGAAGCTACCTGGTAGCTGCTACTATTTTCTCCTATCGGACATTTCTTTCATTACGCAGACCTTTGTAGTCACAAAAGTATGGCAAAACGTTTGATTTCATTTTTCCTGCACATTTGAAAGTGTTCTTGACGCACAAATATAAAACACGATATATTTCCCACTGTGGTACCCGCTTACGACATAATTACCGCTTGCGCAAATTATTTACTACGGATTTACGTAAATCCATAAAATAAACGGAAAAGTTTAATAGATGTATGACACTTACTACCAATTTTTCTTGCCCCAAAAATGAATACATTTGCCTATTCTTTATACCCGGTTCTCATTTTTGGCTCAAGTTAGAGTAAACTGTTGTTATATACATACAAAGTAACTTATTACATACAGTATGTATAACTTTTTTACATACAGACTGTCGTTACGAGATTAACTCGTCCACGTTTGTGAAAATTCGGACCAGGGCCACGTTTTTTATGGCCTCGTGAAACCATGTTTTCAATCGACAATTGTGGGCGGTACGGATTTGATATTCAAATGATTTTTTTTGTATTTGAATCTTTAAAAGTTCGAAATTATATACAAAAAAAAAATTATAATAGACTTTTGATCGTTACGAATTAACGCAGGACTATTAATTCGCGCGTGATCAGAGCGGCGCACCCATTTTTCATACTTTTCAGCTGTTTTACACCTGTTTTGAGGAATTTAAATTGTAACCGAATTAACAAAAAGAGCAAAGAACTGGTGGCGTCGAAATAGTTGTTTGTTGAATTATTTGTGAAAAACAAAAAACAAAACAGCAAAAATAGTAGTCGTGTTGGCTTAACAATAGAAACGCGCGTTGGAGGCGCTGAAACGACATTCAGTCTGGCGCTAATCCAGACAAAAATAAATATGTCACAATATTGATTCGCACTCAGAAAAAAAGTAGATGAAATTTGGGGGGATACGGCAGTTTTTGTTTGGAAATCGGTTGTAGTTAATATATTAATTTATTGAAAAGAAAAAACCATGGCCGCGCGAGACCATAAAAAACGTGGACGAGTTAACATAAACTACTACAAGATGACTACTACAAGATGACAGCGCACATCTGTAACACATGGTAGGTTTGGTGTCTTTCGAAACGTTACTTGGCGCCCCTCCTCCTACTTGGCATTGTCACTTTTCTCTTAAGTAATACTTAGAGATAACGGTGACATGTTAATTCCATTATTTTTATTAACAATTACTACATGGCGCCCACCTACACTTACTAGGCGCCCCCTGTATACCTTTAAGGTATAATATAATTAAATAGGTAATTAAATATACACCACCTACCTGCTTAAAGTAACGCTGCTTAAAGTAACACTATTCGCTTAAAGTAACAGTTTTTTTGCGAATAGTGGTAACTTTTTCAACCCACGCACTACCTGCTTAAAGTAACAGTTCCGCTTAAAGTAACAGTTATTTGGTTCATTTTGGTGTTTCTTTAAGCAGGTAGGTGGTGTAATATAATTAATAATTCGTCCGGGAAGATTATAAAAGTGCAAACTAATGCAGTGTGGAATTATGGTACGGACTTGCAGTTTATTTTTCTTACGTAAATCGACTTACCCAATATATTTACCGGTCAGTAGACGGACAACAATCGCTGATTTTCCAACACCGGGTGCGCCAACAAAAGTTACATTTATGTTTTTATCGCGTTTTTTGTGGATCGTTGATAAATTCGAATTGGAATGGTGGCGTCGCAGATTGAGCGTATTTCGTTTCAAATAAGTTACTTATATTCGGCTATTCGAATTTATCTTTTTTGTAAAAAAATACATATTGGCAATAAGGCACCGGTTCTCATAATGAATTTAACCCGGCACCGTATCGCACCGTGAAGTCGCTATTTCCTAGAATTTTCGCTCATTTTCCCTCTAAAAGTACGTGACACTCGCCTACAAAAAATGTCAAATTTTAACATTATGTTAAAATCAAACAGCATTTTAAATGCTGCATTTATGAATTTATCGGTTGAAAAGGCTGATAAGATATTTTGGCTTTTTTTTAATAAAAAGGCAGAAAAGCAAGGTGCATTTTCGTTTTTCGCATTTTCCCCCTACGGGTTCCCAGAAACTCCCTCCCCCTGAGAGTTAAAAAAAATACTGTTTGATTTTAACATTGACACTCGTTATAAAATAACCATTTCATAGCCTAGCTTTGTCTCGAAGTGACAGTGAACCAAGTGTGCTTCGTCGATTTTTCGGGTAATTACTCTCTTTGGACATTCTCTCAAGCTTACAGTAATGTGGCTGCTACTGTAATAAAAATTCTTGAAAAAAAAACTAGAAAAATAGTAAAAGTTAATTTGTGGTACAAACAAAAAAATCATACGCAAAATTGTTATTCGACAGTGAAATGGAAACTTGTGGCAAAACGTAACTTCTAAAAATAGAAATTAAAATATAAAAATAGCTGAACTTCATGGGAATATCCGTCATTTGGTAATAAAATTCATATCAATGTGAGTACACGAATAAATCAGGGCATTGGCACTCTGTCATTAATCCAAAGGTAATGACTTTCGGTCTCTCATTATTCGCATATTATATGAGTCATGTTACATGGTGACTTTTCAAAAACACTTTATTGCCTAAGTTTTAATCCTATAATTAAGTTCTACCAAATTATGGTATTTGAGACTGGTTTTAAACAAACAAAATTCTGGATAATCCAGTAAAGTAATTTACTTGACTTCCGGTGACCGGATGTTATGTCAAAAAACACATTTGAAATAAGTTTAAGGGCGTACAATTAGGGCGCGCCGAACATTTATGATCATGTTTTTCAAATATAGTTTTTCGCAGTGCGTGTAGTCTATAAGTGTCTATAAAGTAAGAAAAAATGCTGAGATTTTCTATTTAAGGTTTTACATTCCAGAAAATTAAGGCACAAGGTCTAAATTTAGGGCAACATGTCTACACTAAAATTAAATGAGTACGCAAAAAACGACTTTAAATATTCTCTGATTATATTACACAATTACAGGGCTTTTAGCTTCTTCTGACTGAAAAAATAGTTGTTATCGGACGTTGTTTTTTATGACATTTCGTTGGTCGACGCTAGTTTACTTTGATGTATTAATTTTATTGTTAATTTACAGTAATTTAGAAACGGTGTTTTTAGGCTATATCTGTAGGTATCAGGATATTATTTCATATATCTGAAAATTGGTGACATTTGATAAAGTGCTGTTTAGCGCTACTAGATTCTTATCTCAGAAAAAAAATGAACCAATATGGTATTGGCAATACCGTATTGCCAATACTCGTCTTATCCGAGAAGATTTTTTAGATACAGGCCTGATTTAAAGTACCATGTGACTTCGAAGTCTTAGGTGGACAATTCTCGAAAAGTCCACATGAAGATTCAATCGAAGTGACGGTAAATAGGTCGACTTTCATTATAATAAATAGATAATTTTAGGTTAACTTTAAGAAATTATGAATCAGCTGTTTGCTTATTTGGTCTAAACTTTACTTGTTTTTGTTTTATTACCCCAGAGGAAAAACTCAAAAAGTACCCAAAATTCCTCAAACATGCAAAGAATACATTCAAACATTCAATACATGTCGTTTGATGTACATGTCGTTTTTTTTATCTTTGATTTCTCTAGTGATTCGAATAAGGTACGCATATTATTACGCACTTAAAGCGATACTTCTATAAAACTTTCAATTTCAGACATTCAGTCCATGTCAAACTGAAAAAAATGCATACAGAACTTTTAAATACCTGGATTGGAACCCATGAATCATTTTTACTGATGAAGGTTTGTCAATCTAATTAAAAGACTAACCAATTTTCATATAATTGAATTATCCTACAGAATAAAGAATTATTTAGCAGAAAAAATG
This sequence comes from Oikopleura albicans, assembly GCA_004367875.1. Lineage (NCBI taxonomy): Eukaryota > Metazoa > Chordata > Appendicularia > Copelata > Oikopleuridae > Oikopleura > Oikopleura albicans. The sequence goes on along the minus strand of SCLG01000009.1, from coordinate 103,064 downwards.
TCAATTTATTTAATTTATCAAGAAACGTACGATGGATTTGTTTATTCTTATGTATGTATTCCCTCTATATATATATATTCAGGTAGGGTCTGTGGGTATATAAAACTCGACCCATACGACGGTTGCGTTCAATTTGCCGTGTCGTCTTTTTCAATTACCACACAATGAAGTATATATCCTTTATTAGTGTTTTTTAAATTGAATAATGTGCTGGTAAAAATATGAACAGCGTTCACGAAATTGTTTGTAAGTTGTATACAGTCCTTAACCATTTATCGGACGATTTAGGTTTTCGAAAATAGCGTCCGATAAATGAGCAACGTCACAAAAGAGGTCATTACTTTAATAGAACCGATTGATTAAACACTAATTTATAGAAAAAAGTCTTAAAAGACATTTCGTAAAAAATAAATATGAAGGCATTTGTGAACCAGAGTGGAAAAATAAATAACTTTATGGAGTTTCTCTAAAAAAAACATGATTTAGTCCGACACATCAAGACCAAATTAGTCACTTGACTTGTGCGAAAAACTGTATTGACCTTAGTGCAAAAAATGACTTGACCTTATAAGCGAACCCGGCTGTAAGTTCCTTTGCAATAGACGCGTTTTGCAATATTTATTATGCCTACAAATATTGTATCATGCTAATGTGACCTGCCATATTTTTTAATACATGTACCGGTTCATCTTGAACATATCTATTCGAAGGGCGCAGAATTGCTCGAAAAGTTGGACCGCTTAATGGAATATACCGTATAATGGTATTTCAGTTTGAATCGATAAGACTATTATTCGGAATAATTTATTCCTATCTATCCAAGGAATATCCAAAATGATTTTCACAAAATTTTAAGCGTCGCCCCAAATTTAGCACACGGTAGCTATGGATTGAACACCCTACTGTATNTCGATCAATTTAGAGTTTATACCAATTGGAACAATGATAATACCATTATCAAAAAACCGAAAACATGCGCCTCCAATTTTTTGATGTATTATTCGGAATAATTTATTCCTATCTATCCAAGGAATATACAAAATGATTTTCACAAAATTTTAAGCGTCGCCCCAAATTTAGCACACGTTAGCTATGGATTGAACACCCTATTATATAGGACTTAATTTTGTCTCTATCAAAGATGAATCGGTGCTTATTTGCGAATTCATGTAACCATGTATTACATTTATTTAAGGGCAGTGTGAACAGAAATATCAGAATAGAATCAATCTGTATGTATGGTTAAATTAAAAGTAGTTATTGTTTTTTATGGCGTTCCCCCTTCCTTCAAAATGCCAGCGGTTGCCTCGACGCCGAAATCCATAATACTTCTGGCCGTCTGAGTATTCAGACACGAGTACAGTCGGTACTTTTCCGAACAGAGGATGTTGATCAAATTCAACATTTCGCGATGCATCCGGGAATGTTGGAGAATTTTTAGACACGAGACCATCAGTAATGGGATGCATACACTAGAGTTGGGCGGTTAACATATTCAAATCATTTTTGATTTTATGATGCCGACATAGATCACATGATCTACTCTTGCCAGAAATATAATATGGAAAACCTGACGCTTAAAATTTGGTCTTTTTTTGATCAATTAGAACAGGTAACATCTAAAACTTCCACGGATTTTTTTATCTTGGATTTCTCTAGTGATTCGAATAAAGGCATATCCTATGCCGCGTAGGCCTTATAAAACATACTTTTATAAAAGTTTCAATTTCAGAAGTTCAGTCCGTGTCAAACTGAAAAATGCATACATAATTCTGCAGAACTTTTTAATACCTGGATTGGCACCCATGAATCATTTTTACGGAGGTCCACGGATTTTTCGGTAAATTACCCAAGTGAAAAATTGGCACAACCTGAAAATGGAGAACTCCGAAAACGGAGAAAAAATGTAAATCTTAGTTTAATGATATATACACCCCCTACGCTGTTATCTTGCAACTTTCACATGAAAAAATCCGCTAGATAACGAAACCAACGGGGATGTCTGCAAGATAACAGCGCAGTGACATAAAAATAGGGATTCTTGGAAAATTGGCCGAAAAAATCCGCAAGATAACGGAATCAACGGGAAAATATGCAAGATAACGGGTGACAAGATAACAGCGCATTGGGTGTAAGAGTTATTTCTTTTTAATACGGTTTGAATTTGTTTTCTCCGTTTTTCGAGTACCGATACGAAAACGGACAAAGCCGGAAACCGAGAAAGTTGAAAACGGAGGGAAAATTTTCCCGTTTCCAGTTTTCTCCATTTTCAAAGTTCTAGAGAATAGATATTTTCACGTTTTGCAAAAATTTGTTTTTCCCCGGCAATGGGTATAACTGCTATAGGATATTTTTTTATACCTTCTTCACTGGATCACGGGAGTATTACTTAAAGGATGAGCATTTTCTTAAGAAGCAGTGAAAAACAAATTATTTAAACACGCTATTACCATTGTTTAATGCACTACTACAAAATCGACCGTAAACCAAGCGGTCAGGTTTGATTAAAGACATATATTCAAAAGCGCTTTCGTTTTACCTTTTGGCTTTGTCGTCAAACCATTTTGCATTTGTGGTCAAAATAGTTGTAACCTTTTCTTTCATTGAAGTTCCAAATTGTTTCATTTCCTTTTCCCATTTCCGCTGCCCAGACAATCGGTTTTCATTTTCCCGCTCCAATTGCACGCGCTAGTAAATAATTTTAAAGGATTATTTTAAACATATATTTAAAACAAACTGATAAACCGCTAAATTTTCACATCATCGATCGAAATTGAAACAAGAAAAAAAGATTTTGTCTGACATAACGTAAGTTAAAACTCAGTCAGTTACGATTAAAATTCGATACTGACTTTAACCAAAAAAATCCTATTTTTTCGTTTTAATTGTTTTAGTGTTTACCTTAACGAATGATACCGACGAATCTAATGTGTGCTCGGCTCCAAACCCTTGACGAGTTTGTTGAAGTTTATTCCATTTGTTGAAAATTTCCATGGCCTCTAAATGCGACTTTATGGCAACAAAATTTTCATTATTTTGCATTTCCTCGACGCCGCACGCTTTTAGCCGTTCAATAGCGACGACTGCATCTTCTTCGCGATTCATGACGATTAAATTTCGAACGATTTCGCAGGCGATGTCTAAGGATGAGGATAAATCCTGATTGGCCAGCAGAATGTCCAAAGCATTCATATCGCTCGAAACATTATCACTCTGCTGCAGCTCCAAAACAGCCATTTGCGTTATTCCACAAACATTTAGTCCGTGCTAAAATAAAGCATTACAGTCCCCCACCCAAGTAATAGACAAAACGTAATAATTACCCAAATAGGATACACTTTCTTTTCAAAGAACAATTCTTGGGGTCAACCCAAATAATTTTATTGGAAAATAAGATATCTTATTTGGTAAACCAAATAATGCATTTAGCTTATAAAATACCCAAAATACGTGAGATCTATTGCTAACCTGTTTTGCCAAATCTATCAGAAAATTTCGATTGTTTTGATTCATGCAGCTTAAATTGACCAAAACTTTCGAATAGATTGACGTCCCGATTTCCTAAAATTATTATTTGAAAATTCCGATAAAATCGTCAAGAATATCAACCTTATCAAGCATGAAACAATAAGCAGCAACCAATGCCGCGTCCTCACGAGGATTTTCATCTGGGTTCACATTTTGGGCAATAAGATCAGCGTAATTCCTTAAAAAATAAATTACTCAGTTGGAAAATCATATTATGGCCCTTAATGTGAGCTATCAACGATTTGATTCTTCCAAATAAATCGGTGCTACCGATGCATCAAAACTTACTTGACGCATTCAAATGAAATACTGGCAACGCCGGCGTGCTGCAAAACAATGGCCAAATGGGCCAAAAAACGGGCCTGATGTTTGTTCTCGGGTTCCATTTTATCCATGACCCGTCCCAACTCTTCGAAATCGTCCAAAATAAGCAACTCTTGAACACGGCGGTAAATTGAATTGGGCTGCTGGGAGTTAGCTGAGACGCCCGCCCGCTGGAGCAAAACTTCAACCGGCTGCTTTTGATTCCAATAGTTCTGTAGGAGGGCATAGTTTGAACTGGTACATATTACAAAGTGGGTAAGTATTTATGATTCATAAGTAATCAAAATCGGTTGTTCGGAATTGGACTACCTCATGTACCAATTCAAACCGTGCCTGTGGGAGGTCTTCACTACTTCCGGAAACGTGCGCGCGGATCGCCTCCTCCACGGTGACGTCAACGGCGGCTTTTAAAAAGGCCCAGACGCGATCTTGCCATGATTTGGCCAATTGAAGAAGTGGCTCGCTGTTGCCACTAAGGGCGCCAATAATACCCCGCTCGTGCAGCGAAAGCGATGGGGAGCTACTGAAATTAATAGCGGCCAACTTCCAAATGTCTCGAGCTTCCGTTCCTTAAATTTTGATTAGATATCAGAAAAATTTGACGTGAAAAATTCAACGGTTAAATTTACAGGATTGCGTCCACACAATTACTTTAGTTAGACTATAGTTGATATCAAACTTTTGGTTGAAAAGTAAATTAAAATGACCCGAATTTTCATATCTTAACTCACTTAATAACATTAAATTAGGTTGAAGTTAGTTTATCTTTTTTTTAATTAAAAAATAACGAGAGAAAATATTGTGATACAATTATTAAACTAAATTAAACCTTCAATATCCCCGTCGAGCTCAAGCAGAGCTGGATAATGGTACAGGTTGGCGCCTTCCATCATCGCCGCTTTCCAACTTTGCCCGCTTAGAAGGGTGGTAACCGAATTTTAACAATTTCGGACATTTTCTAGCAAGTCTGGAATTTTGCTATATAGCAACTGCAGGTCTTTTATACCAACTGCAGGGCTCGGCACGTATGGCCTTTTCCACGCTAAGGGAAAAACGCCAGACCCACTCATATAAAACGTCTGGCTTTACCAAGGCCTGAGCAACTGTGAATTCTACCAATTCGGCTACCACCCTTTGAAGGCACCGGTCGATCGCCTCTTCTCGCTGCCCGGCTCGAATTAGTTTGTATACCTCCCCATTAAACTTGCTCAACGCTTGTTGATCGAGTACGTGGAGGTTCTTTGTCGGAACATCTGGGTTCAGATCAGCATTTATTCGGCCAAGTTTCACCTAACCACTGAATTGCACAAACAATTTTTTTTAATTTATTACTAATTTGGAAAATGTATTCGAGTTTTCTCGAATTTAATTTTTGTTTCTACTTTATACGAATTCCGGCGGTCACATCATGTGACTCACATGTACGCATATGACCTTAAAAACAAACAAAAATGTCCGATTGTAATATTTTTTTGACTTTTTTTTTGTTATTTTCACATTTGACCGACAAAATTGAGGACGAACCCATGTGTAAATAAATCATAAATCAGTAGCTAATTACTATTCCAGTGTACAACTATGCCTGGTGTAAAGTGTTTTCGGATACGATCAAATCGGCGTATGGGTTCTTGTCGCACTGTTGCAAAGCTTCAAATTCCAACCAGTCAAGAACGGCCCGTAAGTGACGCAATTCTTCATTTTGTGAATAAATCGCTTCGGAAGCAAGAAGTTCCGAGTGAAGAGCCCCTTTTTAAATCTGTTCAGAAACACAAAATTGCTACGACGAACCGCAGATATCATAAAAGTGTAAAAGACATGATTTTATGTAAAACATTTTGAATCTTCAATAAAAATTTCCCGAAATTTAAATTAAATCTGAACGGTGCCTTCAACATTTGGAGCCATAGTATCACTATCCTTATTCCGAATGACGTCTCTCAAGAGTTGCCAGGTAGATGCTTCATTGATAATATCTTTTGATAAATCTTTTATCTCACGCGTGTTACGTCCCGCCACATCTAACTGTCTCCCTTTTTTGGGTTTTCACATCACTTTATTTGTGTAAAAAGTTGCAAGGCCGATCACTTTGAGAAAACAGCCAATTGAGACCAAATTTTATGTCCTAAATACCTGTAACAAAATCACATATTTCATAAAGGGCGATTTAGCATAAAACAAGTCATAAAAGCTCCTATTTGAAAAAGGCTGTTGAAAAAACTTTGAAAACGGATTTCTAGGTTTAGTGGCATTTACCAAAATGCACCCCCAAAATGCAACCTTTATCTAGAAACAAATTTGTTCTACATTTGTAGTACATTTAATATACAGTAAACATGTAATTTAAACCCAAAACTAATTCATTCAGCATAAGACCGGTTTCTCGCGCCGATTCGGCGTACTTTTCAACCTCTGGACAGAGTGAGGAGTAATTTGAGTGTTCACGATATATATCTAGAAAAGTGCGGTGAAGATCTTCGGCATTGACGACTTCTTTTTCTTCGGCGGCGACAAATGACTCCTGTGGTCTGGCTATAAGGTCGGCCATCGAAAGCGTGCGATTGGCACTGTGGTGGGATCTTAAGAAAACGCAGTGGAAAATTTTTGGGTAATTTGTAATTTATTTGCTGAATCGAGTTCAGGCTGAGGGTTGCTAATTTTACATCAGAAGGAAGACATAAAAACGTGATAATATTTATAGAATTTTTTCCAAAAGACGTGATTAAAAAAAAAACCATATGGCTTAATGCTTAACCTTAGTTCAGAACGACCTTATAGCGCCCGAAATCTCAGACCTCATAACCCCTGTACATTTCCCGCAATTTATTTGCTCCTTCACTGTACCTCAATTCCATATAAAATACAAAATGAATAAAATTGTATTTTATTTTAAACTGTTCTCCGACACTAATATTATTTTTATACCGTAAGGGGACTCTGTGACTGTGAGGCTTTCAGCAATTTTCCTATGATTTGTAACGCTATTCAGACGTCACCCTCACACTCTGAGCGTCCCAAGGTATTGCAATCCCAAGAATGGTGCAGAAAATAATGAAACTCTACAAAATGGAGATTTATAATTGATTTCCGTTATTCCGCTTTCTCAAAAACCCACCTTGGTGCAACGTCCATCGTCCGCGTCATTTCCAACGACGGCAACGTTAGATCCATGAATGAACTGCGATCATTCATTTTCGATGTCTAAATTATATTTTTTTTTACTAGTTTTCAATTATTTAGTTCTGAATAATTGTTGCACCAGAAAACAGATTCCAAATAATATAAACACAATTAGATGCCAGTCGTCGAATTATGGTACTATAACGACAATATTTGATTTGTTTTCACATCGCAGAACTGGGACCGGTGGTTTTCCAAGACATTTCCAGATTGGGCGAATTTTCCCGAAAAATGGTTTTGGTAAATTATATAGAATACTAAAAATTCATTAATATTCCCCCAAAAAGTACTCTATTGGAAAAACCGCGGTGTCACGGAACTGGTACGTTATCGGATAAATCAACGAATAAAGAAAGTTTTTTTTAAGTATTACTATAATATCTGTGTAACTTGAAGAAATCGTTTGATAGCAACAGCTATGCTTACATTTATAGCATCTTATAGCATACATTTTAAAAAGAAATGCATTCAAACATTTTGTTCGCTAAAATCAAGAACTTTTATCGTCAAAATTAAGTACAGTCCCTGTAGTCGATAGTCTTTGTTAATTTGGGTCTAAGCCTTAGACTTTAAGGCTCGTATTTTGGCAAAAACAGGTCATCAGATTTTCGGAACGAGCTTCCTTTTTTTCTAACATTACCGAAATACAATGTTGCGGAAAGTACCAAAAAATCATAGATTTTTAAGATCTTTATAACTTATAAATTGTAAGTCTTACTGTCTAGAGTTGAGAGGGCCGATTAATACAGCCTAATGCGACAGTCCTATGCCCGCCCTAAAATTTCGTCACGGACCAAAATGTAGAAAAAAATATTCCAACTATCAGGCTTGAACCTAATTTAAAACGAAGCGTATTTTAAGAACACACTTGTTGAGAGCATTTCCCTAGGTAGGTTAGGTATAAGGTCATTAAAAAACATAAATTGAGAATTCAGGCGATTTCAAGATCAATTAAAAGTGGACCCAAAATTTTTACAAAACACAAAAATCAAATTGTACCAACATTGGCATTGTTACCAACACATGTACTTAAAAATTTTGAACAAATGTCAACAAAAACTAGTGGCTTGTCAGCATGAACCCAATGTCCCGCGTCAACCGTCTCCAACTGTGCAAATGGAAATAGCTCCTGGATCCGTTCATAATCGCGATTCCAGTCAATATAGTTGGATTTTGCGCCTGCAAGAAATAACGTATCACCAAGATACTCAAGCTCGTCGAAGGCGGGAAAAACGGCAAGGTTGTCAAAGTCCTTGAGCAGCACGTCTACATTAGCCTTCCATCGAAAACGCTCATCCTCCTGCGTTATTATAAGGTTTGTGAGTAAAAAGTCGCGCACTGACTTCTCTGGGACAACTTGGAAGGTTTTATTTAAGATAACCGAAGTTGAAACTTAATTCGAACGCTTAAGCAAAAATTATTCCTTTAAGTTAGCAGTTCATACATTAAGTTAGCGTCTATTAGTGGCTTATTCGCCTGTAATAAACACCCCCTATCTGATTTAATTAATACTAAATTATTAAAAACATTCAAGTTACGTGTTTCTACTACTAAGTAAGTTTTACAAATTCACTTTTCGGTGTGAGTGGTATTGTTTGGTCAAAAAAGTTTGCGTTTTTACCTTTTAGTTTTCAGCGTGCTATTTTCAAGTTTCAAAATCAAATTTATTTTCGGGTAATTTACAATAAACCACCTTGGGTGAATTGCTCGTCTAAGTACTTTCGAATTTGGTTGTCGTGCAAAGTTGAAGGCACTTGAGCTTCACTCATTAGTTGCAAATACTGCTTAATTCCACCGCTTGTTGGCATACTGGAAATTGGATAGTAAGTTGATATTGATAATTACAGTCCTTTAACCATTAGGACCATTTTTTTGCCGTTTTTAACATTTACAAAAAA
>SCLG01000009.1:81254-91418 GCA_004367875.1 Oikopleura albicans | reverse complement strand
TCCAATTGTGCACCCTCCAATTGTGCACGACTGCCTAATTGTGCACTTTTTCAGGAAATTTTACGAGACTGGCAAAAAGTATTTTTGGTTTGCCAGGCAAAACTTGTTGATTCAATTTGTTATTTTGGAAGGTCAGGACTGTACTCCCCTGACAGATGTTATTCCTCGGCACGTTTTTGGACAAAAAGAAAATGCACGTCTAGAGACTCCTAATTCAGGGGCTATGACTGAGTGATTTACCGAAAAGTCGCTATTATTGCCCGTCTATTATACACGACTTGGACAGTTATCTTGTGAGACGTCAACTTGTCGAAATCTAATATTTCGGAATTTTTTCAAAATATTTCATCTTTCTTTCTTCCCTTAGATTATTTTGCACCCAGTTATCTTGCAGAAATGTAATATTTCGCCATTTTCCTGCCTACAGCCTGAGCAGTTATTTTCCCATTTTTTGGAAATACTTTCGCAAGATAACTATTAATGTAGACTATTATGTAGACTACAATAAGAATTTGTAGAAGTTCGCTTTCCCATTAGGGTCCTTAAATTAAGGACCTTAATGGACCATTAATAAGGGTCCTTAAATTTGTTGGTAAATTATGAATTATACCGCGTGTCGGAGGTGTGAATGTCGCGCTGACGCTAAAATTAATATACCGATTAACTTGGTATGTTCGGTAACCGCACAAAAATTTGGAAAGTTTTTTTAGGTCACACAACAGGTGAATCTACTTTCCGAAAAGTCTAAATTAGACTAGAATTTAACTAATACTGTATTAGTATCATCTTAAATCAGTAATGTAAAAGTTCTACACTAGCAACTAGATTTTCCATTTGTGACATTAAGCGTTTTATTTTTCTCAGATTTTCAATAGATTTGTCAAATGAAGAGTTATAAGTTTAATCAATAAATTGTTAGTAGATTTAGCGGTTAAATTGGGCTCTTAGGTTCAAGGTGATCAATGCCACATACTTAGAAGGAGCTCCATTTCAATGTTTTACTTATATTTTAAGTGACTTAAACTAAGTCTATATGAAAACCGGTGCATTGGATTTATTGATTTGGGTATGACGGAAAAAAATCGCATTTCGGTAAATTTAGTTAGGGGTGAAAATCGGTTGCTGTACATAGGCCCTTATGAAAAAGATGATTTGTTTTACCCAGTTACCCTTTTAAAGGGGAGGGGGAGGGGAACAATCAGAACCCGAGATTTTAAACATACAATTTAACAATTGTTGTTTTCGATTTTTGATTTTTTGTCATTTTTTTGCATGGTCCAGAACCAGGAGACGTCATGACGCGTCACCTCTTTTTCCGAAAAAGTTTATCCTATTTTTTATGATATTTTTTCGCATGCCTTTTTTTAATGGGAAACAACATTATTTTACGTTTTTTGAGTTCGCTTTCACAAAATAAATGAATAAAATTTCTTGAAAATCGGGTCTTGGATCATTTTTAGAACAGAAAAACACCGGATAACTTCTAACAGATATAGAAGTGTAACTAACATTATAACTATAAAACATAATACTAAACATAATACTATGACACGGGGAAAGTTGCCGGATAACTGAACAGACGGTGTATATTAACCTAGATTTTTTTTTGTCTCTTAGAGTTATTTTATAGTTAAAATATGTCATCATTTTCGGGCATGTGGCAATGAAATATTTCAACAGCCCGTCGGAGTTAAGTTAGAAATTCATTAAGTTTATCACTAAAATAATGAGTTAGTTTCGCAATTATTTCTGTCTAGGGCGTCTTGTCTGTGGCTTAATATAACTTCTATCGAAGACGTCTGTACTTGAAGTTGAAGTATTTAGGCATTGATTTTGATCATGAATAATATGTTCCATGACCTTTGAGATCTATTCAAGAAATATGTCCGAAATTAAAGTAGTGCATAATTCTGGATCAAAGTCAAACATTCTATAGATTGCTTGTCTTACACTAAAATGTGTGTTCTAATTATATATTTATTTCATCTTATTTAAGACGGCTAACGTCAAGACCATATCGTTCTACGAAAAAAATGAAAATTGTTTACGAGGCAGCCTCGCAAAACGGGATTGCCAAAGTCACGAATTTAAATATGTTGCTTGACGGCTCATATGTTGACGATACGTTAACACTTCTTAGACAAGATTTGTCACAGTTTAATGCTCAGTTTAATGCTGAATGACTTTTTTATTATCGGATAATACATTTAGAAAATGCTTAAGGTGTTTTTTAGAAAGCCCAGAAAGGAAATCCAATTTAAACAAACGTAACCCAACAGCATGACACGCTAAATTTATTTTCTAAATCATAAAGTCAACTCATTCCTGGTTCATAGCATGACATAGTATACAAGCACGGACCCTGTCCGATGTTAAGATGGGTATAACATACAACATAACATGTCTATTGCATCAAAATTTTATAAAATCATGTCTTTTTATGTACAAAAAGTTACAAAAAACTTTTTTTAATCTTGTGGTTTTTATTGCAGGTTTACCAGATCAAGTCAGTTTAGAAAATGCATTGAAGGCCAAGTTAGTTTTTTTTATGTTGACCTTAAAAATACCCAATTTTAATACAGTTCCGACTTTCTTGATGTGCATTTTTTCTGTTTTTTTACTTAACTGGTTTGTCAGACAACTTTTTAGTTTGGATTTTCGGATTCAAACGGTACATTTTGAGTCGACGAAAATTTTAGGAATCTGTATTTTTATTTTGATTATTTAAAATTTAACATCCCTTAAAAAGGCGTTTTTCCCTCGATTTAATCTACTCCGATTGGCGTTCTCCCAAAATAACCGGTGCCTGATCATGCATTTTATATAACTATATTATATAATGTGCGATACATTGAGTTAGTTACACTGATACTTCAGCTATTTATTAATATATTTATTTCTTAGAAAACCGTATTGAGGATTTATAATGTCAATAGCAAACAGTTCCATAAAACAAGATGTAATATGTCGTCCATATATATTATATGTCGCCTACTTGATCGGAGACGAAGAGCTTGGTGCACTGCGCCACACTCGGCAAAGGCAAACGAATCCCAAAAACAGTTAGAGAAAAAAAAACCTAAAAAATAGAAGAATAAGTAAGAATATGAAAGGAAGTATGATTCTCGATTATATTTATCTTATCACTGGCCGGCTACCGCATTTGCAAACAAATGAGTACATTCAACTTACGTTATATCTAAGGCTTTTTCATCGTCAAAAAGAGAAAAATGAAATACAAAAATATTGATAGTTTTTGCAAATATACCTGCTTTGAATATGAGCCCAGGCGGGGGTACTGTTGTAAGTTTTTTGTGTAGTTTTTGTCTATGAAGATATTTATTAATATAAGATTAAGGGGTTCCTGATAGTTGGATATTATCAATGTTATACCGTGTGAGTTTCATGAAAATTTTTCATTTTATAATGGCGTACTGAGAAAGTGTGGAGAAAATGTAAAGGAAAATTGGTATATACTAGAAAGGTGCATCCGATTTTCATGAAACTTACACGGTATATTTGCGTTATAAATGGGCTTTGTTAAGTGTTATTTAGGAACTTTTAATTTTTTTTACATAATATCTATCTGTTTTCCGGTGAAACTTAGATGATTGATTTTTGGCGAAAAATTCCCGGTACACCCCCTATATATGGCCCATGTAGCTATGTCACATAGCTTATAGAGAACAAAATAATTGTACGATCCAGTTCAAATTGAACTGTTCAATCACCTTTAAATAATCATATTACAGTTGATTAGGTCTTATCTTGGTAGTTTCGCTTGAGTTATGGGCTGTAACTCGTCCGAAAGTGACAAATAAGAGCTTAATAAGTGCAAAATAATTATTTAAATCTAAGTGAAATTGGTGTTGAATTTGTCTAACTATTTCGAGTATTTGATTTCGGGAGCTTTTACATGAACTATAGTTTAGAGTCTAAAAGTAACAATTGTACAAAATATAAACAAAAATGAACGCTTGAAGACAGGTTTATACACGAGGAGTAGAATTGATCAGCCGTAGTTTCATTCAATAACTAATTCAAACTTGTCGAATGAATATTTTACATTGACTGAAAATGATTGGCAGTAGATGCGTCAAATGCGGTTAGAAAAGATAGATATCAAAAAGTATGGCAGCTAGTTTCCTCGAAATAACATTTATTAAAACCGTTACATAGTGTTAAGATTTTAAATATCTAAGCATTAGATTATGTAGAATCGACATTGTAGATACTTCATTATCTATATTTTAGGCATATTTTTAGTGATAAAGTCTGAAAAACTTTTTTTGTTTTAAAATATTTTATGAATTTGGTAAATTTAGTTTTAAGTTGAGCTCGAATTTTTACAATTCATCTTTTACCTTTATGCTGAAGACTTAGACGGTCTAAGTTAGACCTACAATTTGTAGGCTAAAAATGGAGCGACTGTAAATTCCTCGAATGAACAGAATGTTCTGCCAAAATAGAGTTTTTCAGGCAAAAAAGTNTGTAGATACTTCATTATCTATATTTTAGGCATATTTTTAGTGATAAAGTCTGAAAAACTTTTTTTGTTTTAAAATATTTTATGAATTTGGTAAATTTAGTTTTAAGTTGAGCTCGAATTTTTACAATTCATCTTTTACCTTTATGCTGAAGACTTAGACGGTCTAAGTTAGACCTACAATTTGTAGGCTAAAAATGGAGCGACTGTAAATTCCTCGAATGAACAGAATGTTCTGCCAAAATAGAGTTTTTCAGGCAAAAAAGTTAATGTGGCAAATATTTGCAAATGTGAATAAACGTCACGACGTCACGTTACGTAAATTTACGTTTTTAACAATTTTGCATTTCGTTTTTGACAAAAAAAACGCTCTGCCGATGATAAATTTGTTTTACAGCGGTGATATGTTTTATGTTTCAAAAACATAAAATTACCCGCGCTGAGACGATTACTAAAATTGCTTATTAACAAAATACTTTGGGGTGTACCGTGTGTATTCTATTGAACTGTACTTTGGGTTTTTATTTCAGTCCAAAATTTTCCTAAAATTTTAGCCCCGACATTTTATACCGACATAGAGCTTCATGCCAAAAGCTTTCGTTAATACATGTCTTGGTTTTCCGAAAATGTTCGTGCCAAAAAAGTAATTTTTGGTTGCCCAACAAATGTCAAAATTTGTGTTTAAAGATTATGTTTAAACAAATTAAAAAAAACTGAAACATGAACCGAGTTATCGAGAGCTGAACCAAACCAATAATTTTAACATGAGCGAGCCAAAAATCACAAATTTTTTTTTTGAGCTATAGCGAGCTGAGCCGAGCCAAGCCAAATAATTTTCGTGCTCGATCGAGCCGATCCGAGCTGAGTCAAAAAATTTTGAGCTAGACCGAGCCGAGCCAAAAAAAAAATAGCCATTTATGACGAGCCCTGGTTATTACAGTATACCGATTGATATGCATCACATTTTTATTTTTAGCGTATAACAATACGGCCCAAGGGTCTTTATTGTTGTGACTTATCGTTACCCGGTGATAAATGTTTATTCCGTCTAAAGAATATTAATTAAGATATTAATTAGTGATCAATATAAATAATTTCTAAAGCTTGATGTAAGAATTCAATATTCAAAGGCAAACCTTGCCGCAACTTAAATAAACATTAGCGAGTTTGTGTCCACAGACGTGTTATTTGGTCACTGCTTAATCCTATAGTATGCCGCATAGTCTATGCGTTATATGAATTAATTACATCATATATCAGGTATTACTTGTATCATATAAGTTATGTAGGTAAATATGCTATGGTATATTCCGACCCGAAATCTCAATTGTCATATAATATGACTCATATTCCATAGCAAAATCTGACATCCAAGCGGCACGGAATATGACATCTGCATAAAAGAGTTTTAATGGAATATGGCAATTGAGATTTCTGTCGTAATATCCCATGACATATTTTAGCATAATTTTACTTTATTGGCGTTTGTTGTATTTTTGTCAACAAGCCCCTTAGATACACTTATTAAAGTCAATATCCCAGTTTTCAGCTCTTAAAACTGCTAACAATAAGTAAAAATAGCTCTTAATACTGCAAATAATAAGCTAAAAGTAACTTATTTTTATATGGAATTGCGGTTGAAAAACTTCCAATGAATGACATAGTGCACATTTGCTGAATGGATTAAACGTCGGTTTAATTAAATATTAATTAATGACCAAAGTGGGATTATACTATAATGGATGAAGTCATTCAAAATGTACGAACTTAACCTCACATTTGGAAAAAGTGGATGATGACAAAAGATATGTGTTTTTCTAACACGGCCGCAAATTGACTATTTTCGATATTGATCAGTTGTGAAATGGCTCTCAACCTCACATGTCATTTCAAATGATTATTTTATTAATTTAATGAAGAGTCAACTATAAATTGTTAGAATGCATGTTTAATGTTTCGGTATTTATTCATTAATTACCTCCAATATCCTCCGCATTGAATGTTTTTACGAATCGCTTATAACAGCCCTCTATACTTTTACCTTATAACCAAGCCCCCTGTACGGTTTTTAGAGACATATGGTCCCGGTAATTCCGAATTACGCATTTTACGGGTCAAATATGTATTTCGATTGTTCAAGGTTTATGCAATTAAGGAATTCTCTTTTTAGAACTTGTTCATATAGATGGCGGACCTTATATACGAATTTAGTAAACTATTTAGTAAATGCTAGTGTTGTTAAAATTATTATTGCTTTTATAACAAGCAGAGGCCGAAATAATAAGTGAAAACTAGCAATGTATGAGAATTGTCATTCGCTGTACGGTCTCGGGTTAAAATATATGGGCTAGTGTAATCTGGCTGGTAAATTACCAGTGATAATGGTTTCGTTTATCACTATTGGCATATTTAATGGAAGGAAGGCTCATTGCGATTATAATTTTAAAGATTTATTTAATAACATCTGGCACATTTGTTTCGTCAAGAAATGGAGTAGGTAAAATGACATAGTCATGAATATATAAATATTATAAAACTATACATAACACTGCATGCCTATATAGTGTCATGTATTGTGGTCCATCATTTCCGCAGTCACTTTCAAGATCAGTTCGACATATGTCTTCCAAAACACATATTTCGAGAATTCCACAAGTTTAACAACAAAAGAATGACCGCAAAAGTGTGGTTTTACTTGTGATCAAATTGGAATATTTCTAACATATATACTATCTGGACTTTGTGGTGGCACCGCTGTGTTCCCCAGAAAAATATTTAAAAAAAAAATTATTCTGAGAAAACATTTTAGCAAGAAAACTCTGTAAATATCATGTGAGACATCGCAAAATTCATTATAATTTCATTAAAATTTTCCCCGAATAACCTTTTTTGGAAAAGCCACGGTGCACCACGGTGTCGTCTCAAAAACAACATCATTAGTAATGATTCATTACACAGAATGGAGGACTGACATACTTACAAAATAGGTCCTATTCAATGTACATATTATTATAACGATATATGTCAGCTTCAGGCTACTGCATTTCCCCTACTTAGCACTTTTAAAAGTTAAATAACTTAGACTTTAGCCTAAAGTGTTTTGATTATGTGTGTGAGATTTAATGTAAACCTCTCACAGTATGTTTTTATACTGTATCTTTGCATCAAGTAATGGACTGACAGTAATCCCTACAAATTCATGCATCTGATTAATCCGATTTTTATATGAAATAATTAGTTAAATGAATTTTCAATTTGGACCGGACATGAATGTAAAACACGGAAATTGTTTTTGTTGACTTTTAATCAAATATCGTATCTTTCACCGGGTTAGAAGTTACACAACCTAACCAGTTATCAAATTTTGCGAAAAAGAGTTATGATAATGAAATTTTGTTACGATAATTGATTAGGGCGTTAAGATATAATTGGGAATCGTGATACGTTTTTATCCAAAATGTGTTGATATAACTTTGTGAACTCCCAATGGTCACAAATGGTATATAATCCGTAGCGATCACTTAGTCCAAATTTGGACTAGACGCCTTTGTGACCATGTTAAGACGAAAACATATTAGTTACGTTTTATGTTTTATATTTTTTCTCATACAATTTAAGTAGACCCATGTTACATGGGCCATGTTTCAGCGATTTTCGCTTAAGCCCGGTTTAATATCAGTTTTTGTTCATTTTGGGCGTTTAGTCCAAATTTGGACTAAGTGACCCCTGATAGTTAAGTGATGTTAACCGTATTTGGTCCAAAAATAAATTTGAATTTTATTTACGATAAAAACGAACTATTATAAATTATAAATGGAATTTACAAAAATTTTTTTTGGTATTTATTTGCATATATTCCAAAGACATTATAATTTATTTTCAAAGCATACATTGTATTTCGATCATCTTTCGAATTTATAAGACAGTTTTCTAGGTGAAACGGAAAAGGGTGTTGTAATTGGTTGGAAATAAAAGGTGGCGGATTAATATCAATGGTTAGGCGGTTTTATTTTTGATATTTCCCGGAGAATTGTCTTCACAATTGTCTACTAAGTATTTCGCTATTTTGACTCATTGAGGAAGATACCATATTTTCGGAGAGAAAACGGGCAATATGGAACAATAGCATTTTAAATGAATCCGGTTGCTGAAGGCCAATTAACTGAAAAGTATGCTAAAAGTGTCATTCTGTCAGATTGACCGACAATTTTACTTAACTCCTTGTTAATTGGTGGGAACGTCGCTGGGGTGAAATTCATCCGTTGAACTTTCAATACACAGCTAATAATCATGATTTTGTTTTCAAATAATAGCTTAAATAAAAAGCCTTTCTATGGCTAATATGACGTTGAAAATAGTTCAAGTTATGTATGTTTCTGGGTGGACTGGTTGGAAATATTTGGCTCTCATTAAGACTACTCAAATCGTGGCAACATAGGAAATGTATAGGTAGTGATTCTTTATCTTCAGAAATATTGTGTATGTGAGCGATAGTCTCGGTAGGGATAAAGGGGTCAACTCATAACCATGAAGAGTTTCATGATCCTGCTCAATAGGGCAATTCGTAGGGTAACTACACTGAACTAGAAATTTTTTACGTCACCTAAACCTCCGGAACGACTCGCGAGAATATCTTGCATCTGCTAAAATTCCGATCTTAGGGCCTGACATAGGGCTTAACTGAAATAGCCAGACATTAAATGAAAACCGAGTTACAATTTTTTCTGATAGTTCACAGTTTTAGCCGAAAATTGAGTTCTAAATGGAAAAATAATTTAGAACCTCTTACGCCTTATTTGATCAAAGACTTAGGATTTTCAGGTTCAGAAGGTTGCAAGGTATAAAGAATCAAAGCGCACCTATACCTGCTAAACATGACTTACGCAAATATAGCGTTTACTTTTGGTATACCCCTCTGGTGGATTGAGATTATCCTTCATGATGGAATATGGCTTCTCAAACGAGGTGATTATCTGCCCCATAGTTCACCTGGCATTTTTTTGTCTCCTTTTGTTTCTGTAACGCCTTAGACTGAAAAGATGAGGGTTAAATCCGACTTGAATTAAGTTGAATATTCCTTTCTATAGATGGATATTTGGGTGGTTGATTTGTCGAATTCACAGCTTTCTAGCACTTGTTAATTTATACGGATCGATTGCTTTTCTTGTTATGATGTCCCTAGTCTTGGCTATTCAAACTCCATTTTAAGCTCATATTCAGAAGCAAGTCGCTTCAAGCGACCCCTTAACTTTTACAGGAACGCCGAATATGGACCGAACTTTCTGAGAGCGCTTGAAGTTTTATTTGTGTGTAAAAAGGCGTGTGTAGCTCCCCACTTATCCGCTATTTCGACAAGCCGTACGCCTATTTAAAAAATAAACTACAGTCCTACTTCCAACACGGATGTTTTTGATTCTCGAAAACAGCGTCCGTATTGGAAGACAGCGTCCGTATTGGAAGACAGCGTCCGTATTGAGAGTAAGGATTCTGAATTGTTATTTTAGTGTCTTTTAATCTACGCGATGTCACAATCCATTAAAAAGATAGACATTGGCCATGTCACATGGCTTTCATATCTTGCTAAAACGAATTAATAAAAAAAGGAGTACACGCCCCCTGCGTAGTTATGTTGCCGGAAAGTAATATTTCGTCATTTTTTTTTTGCGAAATTTCATCAT
>SCLG01000009.1:52362-69394 GCA_004367875.1 Oikopleura albicans | reverse complement strand
GAGTACTAGACGAAAAATATATATATATGCTATATTTTTATTAAACAGTGTACTGCCGAAGTGGGCTTCGGCTCATGGTTTTATAGTGTTTCATATGGCTTCTATTACAGCCGCAGGCGCCGGTTCGGAATTGTTGAGTCGGCAAAAATTTATGTTCGTGTTGCTGACGTGACATCTACGTGTCGGCATAATTAAACAGTAAAAATCAACAATATTATCTGCTCCGAAATAAACACACAAATCGGTACTCGAGTCAAGAGACCGCTTAATTTTTACGCTACATAATTCATAATATAATAGTAATACAAGAACAGTAGGGTGTCCTGTTTATGGTTCTTGTTTCAGTGGAATAAAACACTTATCATTTATCGGTAGCGACAAAAAAGCTTATTAAAAAGCTATTTTAAAATATTAAAAAAACTTCCCTACTTACTTTTTTATTTGAACTTATTTAGTGCTAACTTTCTTAGGTATGTGGTGTAGAAATGTTGAATAATATTTGAATGAATTTAAATGAAAAAAGTTCTAAATTTCTTTCATATGTGTATATTTTTTGTACCTCAAGTGAAACATAACGGCGCAGGGCGTAGGCGGATAAGCTGGAAAATTTTTAGGAAAAAAAGTGAAACATAACGGCACGAGCGGGGACAGGTGAAACATAACGGCGCGAAACATAACGGCGCACCCTGTGTAACAGTTTTCAGTCACGTTCTATGTGAGCATTTTTTAGATTTGATGAGCCTCGGTTTTTCGCTCACGCCCTAACACGTTATGTTAACAACGATATGAATCTGGCGACCTGAAAGGCCAGTCGTTTCATTAGATATTTCTATAATTTCTCTTTTAAGTTAATAACTTAAATGGTATCGATGTTTTTTGGTTTGACTCATTTCATTTATCCCGATTTTTGTAACGATCAATTTGACAAAAGAAAGAAAATGCGATAGAAATTGAATTGCGCAATTCCTAGATCTAGAAAAAACAACCCTAAATTACATTATGTTAACAACAAACCCCTAAATTACATTATGTTAACAAAAAGTCCCTATATTACATTATGTTACCAGAGAAAAAAAAATCCACAACTTTTCCGCCTACGCCCTACTACATTATGTTAACAAAGTTACATTATGTTAACAGTTTTAGACGTTTAATGGTGTTAACATAACGTGTTAGGTGGTGTATATTATTTCGGTAATAAAAATTACACATACTGTCTGACTGAGAAAAAAATTAGCACATTCGTGTGTACGAAGCTAGGTAGGAAGCATAGTTAGTTAAGGACGTTGATATTAGCACATATTAGATTCGAAACATTGGTAGACCTTTGGGATATGTCTGTGAGTAACAAAACTGCAAAAAAGACCTACCACTTTGAATGCCGGTTGATTGGTTGTGAAGAAATGAATGAAAATGAAATGTGTACTGTATCTTCAAGATGCCCGAATCGTTACAATAATCTGTTGGATGTTGTTTTCCCCAAAAATGGCCGTAGTCGGCGCTCGATCGAAAATGATGCTTCAGCAGGTTAGCGAATAATTTGCGGACAATTTGCCCCGGAAAATTTTATATAAGAAAATATTTTTTTGCAAATTTTATTGAATTTGTGGTCCCTCCCATGTTATTCTCCAAAAAATGTTTTTGTCCCTTAAGTTAAGGCCCTTTAAATTTGTACTTGAAGTTAAGAGTCTTAACTTAAGACCCTTAACTGCTATCAGGAGTCCTGATATAGAATATGTTGATGCAGGCCAATTCTTTATTTATTCTTATCGTTTTAAAAAGACATTCTATGAATTTACTTAACTTAAATTTTAATTTTGAAAATATTTAGTTAATGGCCAAGGAGTTGTAACCGCAGAAATAGACGTCTCTGGAAATGGCGAAAAAACAAATTTACCACCAATACTGACAATTTTGTTAATCTGTCTCACTAAGTTTGTCAACTTATAAACTTTTGTTGCGTGATATAAATCACGGGGATAAAATAAATTTCGATTTCTCAAACGGAATCGATTGATTAACATCAAGAATTTTTATAAATCTGCTTGCTCTGGGTCTCCTACAGCCTTTAATCGGTATCGTTGTTTTACAAGAGATATGTTTCAAATACTGCTTGCCCAAAAACTTCTTTCGGTAAGAGAGGTAATAAAGTTGTGGAAGCCTTATCGTAACACTTTCAAATCCCAAAAAAATTACGATATGAATAATTTTTCCAGTTAGGGCATTTTTGGGCCTTGTTCTCGCTCAGTGTGCCAAAACTGTTTGAATTGGTACGTTTAGGTTTCCGCAACTGTATATTAAATACTGCCTGATATGAAAATGCAAGAAATAAGACATACATTATTGATTCAGTAACTGAAGGACACCATATTATCTTGGACTAACAACGGTGACTTTCCGCATGATGTGATTTGAAAATTTTCATCCTATTGGATAAACAAAATAGTATGATGCTCGTACAATTTTTTGAACTTTTTCAAAGTCAAAAACTAAATGGAAGTCTTTATAAATGAATCAAGAGGACAGCGTGTGGATGAGTTTTGTTTTAAACATTTAATAAATGCAAGATAATTTTCTGGTGTATTTCAGAAACAATTGTAAAGCTTAAAATAGTTTTGCATATTTATTATCAAACTTTTGTCATCAACTTTTTGTTATTTCATTTATATTGTATCATAATTTCGACGCAAGATTCTCGGAGCTGTTATCATAGTAGTAATATTAACCAAAATAGTGTATCATAAATAAATGCAAGGATGGTTTTGTGGATTCAAAAGCAAAATCCCTGTGTTACAATCGTAAAACAATAAATTGTTACATTTTTTATAAACAATGTAGGATAAATTAACTGATAAAAACTGATATCATTGAGTTCGTCTACCGTGTGTTGGTGCGAAGACTGACACTCTTGGTAATCTTTGTGTCCCTTTCGCCATTATTTATGACATTACCGCGTCTGTCTTCGCGTAAAGTCACGGCATGTGCCAAGGAAGTTGAGTTGACCACCGATCGATTTGTAATATCGATCAATTTGAATAAAATTCCGCGTTTTGATGTTTCTGCATTTTCCAGTTTCTGCCTTTTCAGGTTACGGCGTTTTCCGTGACTTCTCAACTCTGAAAAGGCAGAAACCGGAAAACACAGAAACATCAAAACACAGAATTTTTTCTGTGATTTCATTTTTATGCGATTTCGGGTATTGCCGCCTACATACCCTTAAACAACACAGCTTGTTTTTAGCCAAGTTGACTTTTTAGAGTTTTTACTGTTCATATTCATGATTTTCGAACGGTCTTGATTTAGTCAAATTCAACATGGACCATGGTTCAAAATGAACGCCACCTTAATATCATTCGAAATATATTTACAAAGCAATCCAAGCTGAAGAATTTTAAAAAATAATACAATGATTAAATACAAAATACATCGTAATATTTGTGAAGTTTAGTCTAAACTGGTTGGAGGATTTAAAAGACCGAAGGGTTAGGATGCCGCATATTACATGTATATTTTAATATCGATCGATTTTTATATGGCCCATATAATATGGCCATATAAAAATTACTAAGGACTGTTAAGAATCGATAGCCGTGATTAAAATTCTGGATCTTAATCCGGGTCTTAAAATTTTAAAAGAGATAGAGCGGTAAGTGAATAATACTAAATCACCAAATTTTACAGCTTAATTCAACTAAGCGGGAATGAGTTTTGAACGAAACAGTAGTCGAAAGACAAAACAACGCAGTTTTAAACAATAATAATAATAAAAATATAGACTGTAATATATACGGTATCGCTTAATTATATACAGGGACTGTGGTTATAAGGTCAAGGTTAAAAAATACTTGACCTTAATGACTTAAAGAATGACTGACCTTATAAGTTATAAGTTATAACGGTAAAAATGTCAAACCTTATAAGTTATAACTACCACCGCTTGTAATCAAATTTAACTGAACAGTTTTTTTTTTGCAATATTATAAATACGAAAACCCATAGGAAGTTCGCTGCGGTACATAATGTATCATATAAAAATATAATGAACGGGAAAATGGGCGAAATAAAATAACAAACGTAAACCATTTTAAATTCCATGCCGTGAAAAGTTACCATAAAATACGGGAGACATTTCTGCCAGCTCACTATTATACATATTTTTGATATAATCTTCACAGTAAACATCAGTCTAATGGTACAAATTAACGAAATTACGATGAAAATCGAAGAAAAGAAAAAGGTAATGCATTTTGGATAAAGTAAAAACAAATGCGGTTGGTTATAAACTCATAATACCATGATTAACAAGTATGGCTTTACATAAAGACCTCATATTTTCGAGTAAATTTAGATCTCTGGTTGCTTCAAAAAGTCTAATTTTAACGCAAAAAACGAAGGAGCAAATCCTAAGAGATTGTTACATTCAGACGTTTTAAAATAGTTGCAGCATTTTATAAATTAATACAATAATCAATCATATAGCCTATGATATAGGCTTCGCATCATGAAAGTGACTCGGCCTACGCATATTTCGCCTCAAACTGTACAGAAGACTACAGAAGACTACTAATAAATGAAACTATTTATTTATTTGTATTATAATAAATGGTTGCATGGGCCGGGTCGCTTTCATGCTGCGAAACCGGTATCATTTTAAGTTAACCTTTTATACTGACTTAATACTTGTGAGTAAAAGTACGTAAAACGCGCGATTAAAGCTGTAAGGGTCTTGTAATTGTTAGCAACGGTATCACAGAGATATACTTTTAGACGATGTGAAAATAATATAAAGTAAACGATATACACCGGGTGCGCACTTATCGGGCCGGTTTGTGCTGTTATCGGGCGGTTTTTTGCATATTTTTTTTATCTTATTCCGCTTCCGCCCTAAGCAGTTATCGGGCGCCCGATTAAGGTTTTTTGTCGCGAAACCCGCCCGATAACTGCGCACCCGGTGTATATGTAGGTCATTTGTTTAAGACAAAGCGGTGTAAATTTGTTGTCTGATGGAGCATTTTTAAAAATCGTAGCAATATGATCAAGATTAAAAACTTTAAAATATATAGATAAGAGTCTTATCATAAGACCTATTGAATAGGTATTGTTGAAAATGTGTAAAAAAAGGATCGGTAACTGCACAGGGGGTTATAGTTAATTCACTACGATTGGCCAATAAAAACATGGCTGAGTCGAGGAAATAACAGAATCAATCATTTTTAATAAACTGACACTGTGCCGTATTAATTCGTACAAAGTACAGGGGGTTTGTTATAGGGCAAAGGTCTAAAAAACTGACTTGACCTTAAATGCATTTTAAAACTGAATTGAACTTATAATCAACTAATTTTTTTTCGTTGATTCAAAAAATATGGCCAGCGGGGAGCTCTCACCCAAACAAAAAGTGAAAAAAGACATGATTTCAATAATAAAAAAATATTACCCGCGTTGTTTGCCCTGTCGTTCTAAACGTATATGTCTCGTTCTAAATTTAAATCCTAAAAATATATAATTTAAAGCAAAACAAAATCTTAAAATTATATACACATATTTAGGGGGTATTCCTAAATTTTTTCTTCCAAAAAAAAGTGTTTAATATGATTCTTATAAGATCACTTCTATATGTAACTGACCACGGCGCATCTGATTTTTCTACTTAGGAGAGCCAAAAACCAACCGGTAAGGTGGAAATAACCAAAAATCACTGGAATTTGAGGTTTTTTGGCTCTGGTACATCAGCGCATTGTTCCGCATACGAT
Source organism: Oikopleura albicans (assembly GCA_004367875.1). Classification (NCBI taxonomy): domain Eukaryota; kingdom Metazoa; phylum Chordata; class Appendicularia; order Copelata; family Oikopleuridae; genus Oikopleura; species Oikopleura albicans. The sequence goes on along the minus strand of SCLG01000009.1, from coordinate 63,641 downwards.
CTTTTCTACCATTTATAAGATCTCGATTAGGCGGTCAATTTGATATATGACTCCCAGTGGGGACGAGTGGGGAAAGAGGTACCAAACCGCCTGGTAAATAGTGGTTAATNTATTATATAGACATTTTTATAGAAAAAATGTAAATAAGACCTTATAGCGGACGAAATTCTAGACCTTATAACCACCCACTGTACATAATTTTTATGAGCTTTATGAATGTTAAATTAACATTGTTAATCGTTACATTTTGCATTTATAACAAGGAGCTTCGCCGGACTGGTACACCTCTTAAATTATTAATTATTAACAGTTAATAACACCATAAAATATATTTTTAATACGTCCCCCATATAAAGTACAACAGGTTAAAAATATTGATTCCAAAATAGTGTAGTTACAACAATATGCCGCATATTATATGCGGAATCTGAAACATATTAAACAGGAGATATAAAAATATCGGTACCACATGTGGCCACAGAACAGCATTTTCATTGAGTTTGACTAAAGACGACATCATTTTTTACGTCTTTAGTTATATAAATTCATAATAACTTAATTCATTAATAACTTGCCATAAATTCAATATGAATATTTTCATCGCTTTTAATTTTTCATCTCTTATTGTTTCTTATCATATCCAAGACAATTTGTCGTCTCTCATTGAATCCACTTGAGTTCGTAATATAACAGTTCTTGAATGATAAACTGGAAACACAAATATTTGAAGGAAACAAAACTAACCGTACGACATAATTCACGCATGATCAATGTTCTTTTATAACTCTTTTGTCATCATTTTTGGTATTTTTATTAGCTTTGTGTTATCTCAGATAACTTATCTGAAAGCAACAATTGACTCCAGCCAATAACCGAACGAAAGCTCGAAATGATAGATCAATAAAAAAATGAATAAACAAAAAATATTACACAAAATATAACTGGACGATTCATGTTCCCACGTTTATGGAATGGTTTATAGCCGATAGACTATAGAAAGCGAACAAATAAATAAACAAGGTTTAGCTATTTCTGAAACTAATCAATTTTCGATTTTGTGGAAAACGGGCTATGACATCGTTTACAGTTCTGTGTGAAATAAAAATTGACACTTTTACGCTACTCTTATGTTCAAGCCGTCCACAACGGTTAGATAGTTACTTAAAAAGACCACTTTGATAACAAAAAACTCTTTTGTTTAAACACTTAGAAATTTCAGAAGTATCTTTCATGTGGCGGTATGATGCCTGCATCAACATATTTCCACGTGGAACAAACTGACGGCAAAAGATACAAATTAAATAACCTAAAAATTTTTTTAAAAAACATACGCGAATATAGGAAGTTATTCCGGGGAACCCGATACGCCCTATTGGATCGCATTCAAGGGAAAAATTTTGGTTACAAATAATGATCCTTCAAGATGTCCCCGAAACAGGTATAATTTATACCGGGTAATTTATACGGGTATAATTTATCCGCGAAAATGGATTTTTTTATTCGTTTTATAACGTATAAAACAAGTAAAAAAAATCTACCATTTTCGCGGATATTGGGATTGTAACGGTAAAAGTTTTACCGTAAAACGCTTTATACTTATGTAGATTCTTACCTATTCCTGGAAGTCTGACCTACAACACACGGAGATTAGGCTGTCCACGGTCGAAAACGAAAGTCATCGCTAGGACCCCAAAATTTCACAGGAGATGCATGAATTTTAAAGTTTGTTTTCACCACATACTTTTTTAATTATTAAATATACAGAGTAAGCTAGAAATTGTTTTCGACAATTTGAAATTCTGCGATAATTCGTGGAATTCAATGAATCATTGACAATAATTTCGAATTTTATTCGTTAGTAGGCAGCCATTTATTATTTTTAAAAGGCTAAGGACCTAAACTAGACTTCCACATTTTACTACAACTACTAACTTACTTAATTATTAAACTATAATAGCTACGTTAGCTGTAATATATTTTTAGAATCAAAAATATATTTTCTTAATATCAAAACATGAGACTTGACCAGTATTTTTTAAGGACCGGTCAGTCATGTTGTTTACAAACTTTACGTTCGGGGAAAACGCTATAAAAACCGTTCCACAAATACGATTACATTATTTTATTCTGTTGCTAAGAGAACAAAGCTTATACTTTAACATGGCTGTATTTTGGTTGTCATAAGTATCACCACCGATCGCCCAGGTTGACTTGAACTTGTCAAAAACTTCAAATTTAGGCGCCAATCACGTGAACAGAGTTGGTGATATGGATTTCCTTTTTTGGGTCAAATGTTTCTCTAATGCACGCGCTCATTTCTATGTGGGCTTTTTTTTCCTGCGAAGTATAGAACAAAAAATATCTCACAAAAAACTCGAAAAAGTCCATAAATTTGAAAATCATCGAACTTCCTGTACTAAGCAGTTACAGACGCCAGCGCCGTAGGCGCGGAGCGTGTGTAACTGAATTACAAGCGCGTCTATTGGCTCATGCTTTTTTATAGGCGCCTCCTATTGGCTAGCGTCCTTCAGCCACGCAAACAACTCACCGCGCTGCTTGTAATTGAAATTTAATGAACGAGACACGATATCGCAAAAAAACCCACATAGAATTGAGCACCTTAATTTTCCATACAATATGCTGAAAAAACTGAATCAATTCCACCAACACAGTGTTCACGTGATTGATGAGGTTTTCAAAAAAAAAAATCAACATAAAAGGTCTAACTTTTATAAGAAAAGTGTGTTATGCGTTGAGATTATTATTGAACTTTGCGACCAAATTGTGTTTAACCATTTCTCGGAACATTGTAGACGACCATCATGTAAAAAGTAGACATTAAAAAATACGTAAACAACATTTAATTTTGAAAAATTGTATGACCAATTTTACAAATTCCATTTTTTGTTGAAATTTTGAAAGTTCAATATTTCTAGAATTAGTTTGTCAAATGAATGTATATTGTTCAAATGAACAAAATAATAATAAAAACATAACATATGCGGATGAAATGAAGTATATGGATTTTTGAGTTTAGTTTGTACACAACATGACTGACCGCGGTCGACCGGTCCTTAAATTGGTTCCGCAAATTTTAATCGGTAGTTTTTGGGCTGATTTTCACCAAAATGTTCGGATTTGATACATAAAATGATTCATCTTGCAAAATCACCGGTACCCACCAATCGTAATAATTTATCATGTTTGCTTCCAATTTAGGTGAATGTTGAGTGTTAAATGAAATCGTGCGTCAATCTTATGACGATTGTATGATAATTAAACACGACGGTGACTCACTGATGTGACATGATTTTTGTCCCAATTAAAAAATGTGGCGCATCGCTACCATATTTGGCGATTTCATCACAAACCACTTTCCGTATAAAATGACGGCGTCGAAACAATTGAAGCATCACAATTGAATTCGTTTCAATTTTAGAGAACAGTTTCAAAATAAAAGTACAAAAAACTTTTTTTAAACTCAAAAATGATGGATGATGAAGTCGCTGCTCTTGTCGTCGATAATGGATCTGGTATGTAAAAAATAGTTCTTGGGAGATAAAGTGTACCATAAATGTAGTTTTCAGCACATTTTGTGTATGTTAACATTTTTAACCCTCTTGGACGAGATAATTAAATTTGTGTTTTTTGACACGTCTTTTATCATAGTATGTGAGAATTCCACTGATTCTCGGATTCGACTATGATATCTAGCTACTAGCTGCTGGTAGCTACTAGATAGTAGCTTTAATTTTAGTTTGAGGACTGCTTTTTTGAAATTGTCTTGCATGATGAACCCTTTCCAAAAAAAAAAATCCAAAAATGTCCAAGAAAAATTACAGAAGGACATAATGAAAAAAAGTCGTTTCCTCCTTTTTAGATACATGTATAAAAGTATAAAGCCATGTTCTGTCAATTAGGTGTTTTTAACCAATAATTGGCGAACCAAAAACGGTCACAAAAAGGGAGTGTATAAAAATAAAGGTATTAAAAGAACCAGCATTTATTTATTTTTGTTAAGGTATGTGCAAAGCAGGTTTTGCCGGTGACGACGCACCCCGGGCCGTTTTCCCCTCCATTGTCGGTCGCCCCCGCCATCAAGGGGTAATGGTCGGCATGGGTCAAAAGGACTCCTATGTTGGTGACGAGGCCCAATCAAAACGCGGTATTTTAACCCTTAAGTACCCAATCGAGCACGGCATTGTCACGAATTGGGATGATATGGAGAAGATTTGGCATCATACCTTTTACAATGAGCTCCGCGTGGCTCCTGAGGAGCATCCGGTCCTCTTAACCGAAGCGCCCCTCAATCCAAAAGCCAACCGGGAAAAAATGACGCAAATTATGTTTGAAACATTCAATACGCCGGCCATGTACGTGGCAATCCAAGCCGTCCTGTCTCTGTACGCATCTGGCCGTACGACCGGTATCGTTTTAGATTCGGGTGATGGTGTGTCCCACACGGTACCAATTTACGAGGGATATGCTTTGCCGCATGCCATCCTCCGATTAGACCTGGCTGGACGCGATTTAACCGATTACCTCATGAAAATTCTCACAGAGCGTGGTTACTCCTTTACCACAACCGCCGAGCGCGAAATCGTGCGCGACATCAAAGAAAAACTGTGCTACGTGGCACTCGATTTTGAACAGGAAATGGCAACGGCGGCATCTTCTTCCTCCCTCGAAAAAAGTTACGAACTACCAGACGGACAAGTAAGTTTCGGTACCTTCAAAATTTAGGACATTATGTACCTCATTACGGACCCTAATTTTGTGAAGAAAACCGTCTCTATTGGAGTACGAAATATATAATATATTTAATAATTTATTAAACAAATAAGAGAAGCAGGGCCAATTATGAATGAGCTCACAAGTTGTTATTAACCACGTTAAAAGGAGCACTTTTAGGCAACTCTTTAGGACGTTTTTTTGCATATTTGTCGTTATTATTTTTAAATTGTCTCTCTAGGTAATTACCATTGGCAATGAGCGTTTCCGTTGTCCCGAGGCCCTTTTCCAACCCTCTTTCCTGGGCATGGAATCTGCGGGCATCCACGAAACGACCTACAATTCGATTATGAAATGTGATGTCGACATCCGAAAGGATCTGTACGCGAATACGGTTATGTCGGGTGGCACTACAATGTATCCGGGCATTGCCGACCGCATGCAAAAAGAGATCACCTCGCTGGCGCCCTCCACCATGAAAATCAAAATCATTGCGCCGCCAGAGCGCAAATACTCCGTCTGGATTGGTGGGTCGATTTTGGCCTCCTTGTCGACGTTTCAACAAATGTGGATCTCAAAGCAGGAGTATGACGAGTCGGGACCCTCAATTGTCCACCGAAAGTGCTTCTAAACGAGAACAACAACAACAACTTACACTCCATAACAACATGCACTTCTTCTTTTTTTTCACGTACTCAAAATCTGTATACCAAAATGTAAACAAATTTACTATTTTGGAAAATGGTCCTTTTACCTTGGCGATCAGATGCAATAAAGTTATTATTATATTCTAAACAAGGTCTCGTTTAAATTATATTAGTATACATTTGTAAGGATATTGATACCGCAAATATGGCCTAAATGGCAAGTACACCACCTGCTCGGTTATCTTTCAAGAGTTTTTTAGAACAAACAACTTGAAAGCTAACTGGGCAGGCGTCGGCGGAACATATAAAACATCATTTTCGTTACATTTTTCTAAGATTGGTCAATTGTAAAAGCTATGCAATTGAATGGGTAAAACAAGACACGGTTCATTATTTAGATAAATGACGAATATTTTATTTATTCATCTGGCAGTTAAATATATGCTAACATACAGCATGTATAAAGTTTACAGAAATCATTCGAAACATAAGAAAATTCTAAACGAACCCAATAATGTCCTGTTTAACATATCGGTTTGTAGTTTAACCTTTGTTTCGTGTAAATCAAATTGAAGTCGTTTTTCTTCAGGTGTTTGTTCTCAAATTGAGAAACATTTTTTTTTGTCTTTTTAAGAACTTTTTTTATGAATTTGTACAGTTTTTCTTACGCTGTTTTGAGAAATGATGATTTTGATTACGTTACCGTATTTGTTAACAAAGCACGTGTCGGTTAAAAGTATAAGCTTATTGGTAAACGCAAAATAGTCGAAGCACACAAGTCCTTTAAACACACCGCCAATAAGACATCATAAAATGAGTCTTTATGAACTGTCCGCTTTTGTACCAAATATCCCATTTGTACCAATTAAAAACCGGGCTACAGGCGTTAAAAGGCAGAGGTTAACAAAAAGAAATTTCTAGAACACAGGTCTAGACAGCTTTTGTGGTACGTTAGTTCAGTCTGTCGCGTTAAGATCTCGGGAGGTAAAACTTGCTTGGTTATATTATTAAGATCTTAAAGACTACTGTATGGTTTAGGCACCATACCCAGAAATAATTTTAGGAACATGTTTAGTCGCCATTTATACCGGAACTTATTTTGGTAAAAAATACTTTATCGTGTTAAGGCTTGGAGCAATACAATCTTCTTAGAACAATCGTAGAACAATCGTCTTAAAACTAAATATATTGTCCTAATCGGCATTTAGAAAACAAAGTGTCGTGTTGGATTGTGCTGTTTGACATGTGTGCGTTTACCAAATGTTTTTAAAAATACATTTTTGAGCACACGCTTTGGTAACGGTTTTTGTTTTTCATTTTCGAAAAACCTAAATTGGCTTTGACTTTAGCATTCGGGTTAGTCTATGAGTGTTGAACTTTCTAAACGTAGAAAACGTCCCCTTCGTCAACAATTGGATGATCAGGAACTTGCGGAAAATCATCAAATGAAATGACGTAGCAATTTGATTGTTTCTTTAAAAACGGTCAAATATTGTCAGTATACTTCACAAAAATTTTTGTATAATATTTTTAGTTATTCCTGAATTTTCGCGAATATTTGACGCTGAAGCTTTGTAGAGTTTTTACGGAATATAAAGGAAAATGCTCGTTTTGTTGCCATCGAAAGTCGCCTTCTTGATGCCGATCTGTAGGTGTTCGTACTGGTTAGACTGTCACTTCTTTTTGCATCTAATAAACAACAAATTTCGTAAATTTTCCAAAAAAAAAAAAATGAATATTTTAGATATGATTAAAATTCTGATTTTTAGTTTCATCCAGGGCTATGTGGGTGTAAATTAACTAATCCGCCGCGGCGTATATTACAAAAAATGCATGGTTTAAAATTCATGGTTTAAAACGTCTGTTACGATCACATTTTTGACAAGTCAAGTTTGGAAACAACAGGTGATGCAACTCTTTAAATTTAGACTAGGCGTTATGGCCACACTATGCGTTAACGCGACAGACCAAACATTAGCGCGATACTATTTTGAACCCAGGTGTCGTGTGAGCGCAAAGAGTCGTGAAACGCCGCGGTCGTACATGCGTCAAATTAAAAAAACAATTATTTCAAAAATAATAATGGAGAGAGGGAAATGCATACTTACAGTTTATAGTTTCAGTTGTAATTTCATCGTGAACTGTTTTCGGACCTAAAAATGTAAGATCGAAGAAATGTTAAGTAATATCGCTCGTATTATATGGCAGCAACACTTTCAGTTAAATTGTCTACTAGGGTCCATAAAGTCAAGTGTACAGTAGGGTTCCTACTAAGACGAATAGTTTAATGAAAGTAAATTCGATACAACTAAATTTGAATAAATTACAGTAGTATTTTATTTTAGTTAGGTTTTAAATTAATTTTACTCAACTAAATTTGTACAAGTTTGGAACCTACCTTGGAGCGAACTGTTTGAAGTCTTTCTCTTAACTTGAACCTCGATCTTCATAACTTATGTTATATCTATATAAAATTTCTGCCAAAAAAACGTTAAATCTACTTTTATATTTCAGTTTAAAAAAGGGTGTGAATAATTTTTATTTTGAGCAGTTCTTGCTCTAAACGGCAAGTGGTGATAGTGAGCTGCGTCCAATAAATTTTGGGCCAAGTTAATCCAAAAATTATATCATACTTATGCATGAAAACGAATGCCATTACTTTATTATATTATGGTCCATAATAATTTTTGGTATTTTTCTTATTTATATTTTATTTTAAAAATATTATAAATTATAATTTTAGATTTTTATCAGTAACAGGCGAAAAATGCAGGCCAGGTTAATACAGTTCACAATAATTGTGACCATGACAATTTGTGAAGATAATCAAATTTGTTTAACATTTATTACCATCAAAACTAAACCCCTAGCCTCCAGTTTATGAACAATAGTGTAGCGGTGAAGAGTAAAACTATTTCAAATACAGTGTTGTCTATTTGGAATGAAGTGGAAATGTATAATACACTTATTTCGTCAGTTTCTCTAAAACTTTTTTCTTGTAACATAGATCCTTATTTCAAATAAGTTATTTGTTACACACTGTGTGCTTGTCAACACCGCGATAAAAAGGATGTTAAAATTTTAAAATTTTATATTATATAAATAATGTCGGTTTATTATGTTCACTAGAAAAATGGTAAATTCCCTGGCAAGTTTCATTGATAAAATTGAAATTACAATAAATTATATGATTATCAATTTTTTTTAGTTTTTATGATTGATACTTGTATGTTAAGTTAATCTTTCATTTCATTTTGTGAAAAAGGGTATTTGTAAAAACCTATTTTGCATACTTAACCGTAGACCGCGCACTAGGTACTATTCAGGGACCGCGCAGTGGGACCCCATTGGGTCCCAGACACAAAAATGCATTTGTTTATTAGTTAGCCGAATTGTGATATTTTTGTTTTGAATGACTTATGAATTTATTGAGTAACTATTGTTTGAATCAAAAATATTAAAAATAAATAATGTTTATGGCCGATTACTGTCAGGGTTTTTTTTTCTTTCCAAACTTATTTTAACTAAACCGGTGAAAATCATTGATCGATTTTTTTTGTCAAATTCAGTCCCGACTAGTTTTACGTGGTTAGATATCCATATGGTACTGTTTGAACATCCCAACTGGGTATATCAGAGGGTTTTTTTACTCTTTTTACCTGCCAACGCGTCATTATTTGTTTGAATCTGCAAAAATTACTTTTCTGTAGCGCCTCCCCACAACAGATTAGCGCATTTCTATGACACGATCCATATTTGTGTAAATAGAAGAAGGATAAAAAATTCGAGTATAAAAAGTTTCAGAAGTATATCTTATCCCAGATCCGAGATATTCACTAAAATAGACGCTCGGGACCCAATTGGGTCCCACTGCGCGGTCTCGGGTTAAATTAAGTAAATTTATTATTAAGTGTACCTGACAAAACAAAAATATTTGTGTCTGAAACAAAAATTCAAACGATCGAAAAGTTCGAATTTGTTTCAGCTGTTCTGCAAGTTAAAGGTGTTTTTTGTTTAATATTTACACAAGACATAAAATGGGGCGTATTGTTTATATTAAGATCGTAATAGATGTATACGCGCCAGATTAATGATTTCTTTAACACATCCAAAATTAACACCAATAATAAAAACAGAATAAATGGCAGGAGCAGGTTAGTTTTTTAAAATTTAAAAAGTAAAATAATTGTTGATATGGTACAGGCCAGCCGTGGTACATGCCGGCGCTTTGGCCCGTGGGACATGTTGCCGCAACCGCCACCAAACCGGAAAATGATAAACCACAAATAAACAAAACCGCGCCGTTTCTAAGCTTTCCCGATATTTTCACCGCAATGGCGGCAGGCCTGGATTCCCAACGGAAAATAAAAACGTAAAATCTACTGAATCAGGCGAGAGAGACTTTAGGCTAAATGTCTCACAAATGTAAGAGAAACGAAAAAAAACTAAAAACAGTTTGCCCCAGTTCGAGGAAAAAATCGGTCATTTCGAAAATCAGATTACTGAATTAAAATCAAAATTTCAAATCCAAATATCATCGAAAAACCTAGTTTCCTTTTTTTGTAATTTTATGAACGGAGTACCACACACTTTTCCTCATAATAATTCAGCGTCACACATAAATTCTCGGTCTTTGTTCGTTTCTATTTTCTAGACAACAATATTCGAATCAGTTCCACACAAAAATATAGATTTTAAAACTCACATAATTAAAAAGTCCTCAAACACACATTATGCATCTTCTAAATATTAAGACTTCAAACATCTTTTAACCTACGTGAAGATCGCTCCGCTTTTAGCTTGAATGCACAGTACATGTATGATGCACGTTGACGGTCGGACTTCGATCCGTATATCATAAATTTGGAAGGGAAAATTGCAAAAAAGATACGTTGTGGCGCTAGAGATCTTTTTACCGTGAAAAGCCTTTCGTAATCAAGAATTTTTTTCGTCATGTAAAAAATTGGAATTCCTCAATCTAGAAAAAACGAAAGCAAACAAATAAAATTCATGTGATTCGTTGAGTAGTTTGTCGATGAATTCAACAATTTAAAACAAACAAATCATATGTATTATCTGGCCTATGAGAGTTAATCAAAATAAAACGTTTGAAACGAGAACATTCGCAAATCCAAAAAAAGGTCTTCGAAATTATGCATTGGCTTTATTCTGCATGTATTATTTATACCCAAACAAAGCGTACCCGGGACTAAGTGATGAAGCAAAAGAGTTTAAAGCTGATTGGATGCTTCCGATAGTTATACGGAATCTCACTGGGACGCTTTTAATTTGTGGATTTTGGGACTGGTTTTTGTATTTTTCACCTTTCAAGGTATGTTTACGTTTTTTCATTCACGTTTTAAACCCCTACGGTCCTGAAAGGGCGATACGAAGTTCTGTTGATTTGATCAAAAGCTCGAAATCGATAAGATCAGGAATTTTACCGATGTTTCCCAAAAACCCAATAGCGTTAGTTGCATGTTCGGAATACTACTTGATCAGTATTTACAAACAAAAAACAAAAACATCGACCTTTGCCTTATTTTTAAAATGTAGTTTATGCAAATGTGTACCTACACTTTACAATATATTTGATTTATAAATCCATTGTTTAACTGAACATATACATTAATATTGACACCATTCCCACGTCAATAATGATTTTCCAGCATTTTCTGGCGTAATAGTTTACAAAAATTGCAGTATTAAGTTTACTTTAACTAATCATTCAGTAAACTTAAAACATTACTCAAGAAAGTACCGTATAAAACGGTCCGTATGTTCAAGTGTCGCGGACCGCGACTCGCGGTTTAGTATAAACCGTTCTTGACATCAACACGACAGTTCGAGGTAAACACACACGGTAATTCAACTACATTTAGTCATACATTTATTTCAAAC
>SCLG01000009.1:36939-52315 GCA_004367875.1 Oikopleura albicans | reverse complement strand
GTTACGTTAACTGCTTCCTGCTGTGGTGCTGGAGTTGAAATACTGATGTGCAACGCATGGGCCAATAATGTCTGGTGGTTAAGTTTTAACCGCCAGGGTAACCCCTTTTCACTTAAATACATAATGATTGGTGCTTCTGTTACGTTTTGGCGGATCGCTCACTTTCATGTTTTACACCGTTCGATGCATCCATGGGTAAGTGAAAATAAATTATTTTTTGAACCACAAAACAAATTTAAGATTTTGGGTTTATTCGAAAAAACGCCTTGTTACTAAACTTATTAGAATATTAGGTTTGAAACGGCTTTGTCCGGAGAACAAAAAGGAAGAAATCGTTATGTGTTGTTTCGTGTTGCTATGGTAACGCGGCCAATCAAAATTGGCAGCGCGAGACAATTACGGGTTCAAAATTAGGTCTTTTTAGATCCATGTGTCGTATCACGTCTTTGGGAGTTAAGCTTTTGTAAATAGATTCATATTTTAACAGTATTTAATCGGGTATAATACGTTATTTTTTTTATGTCTGAGGCCGCTCAATCATTGTTGAATAAATGGAAGTGTTAAATATAAACAATCCATAATCTCATTTCAAGCATTTTTATCTCGACCTCCGAAAATGGTAAAACATCGAAATAATATAGATAATTAAACAAACAATTTCATAAGGATCGTCAATTTCTTCTTCTTTTCTTTTTTATTTATGGAAAAAATTCAAGTAGCGACATGTTGGATATTCATTGCGTAATTCTTAATCAGGATAATTATATATATATATATAAATATCAAAAATTAGCTTAAAAGTTTCACAGCATAGTCCAATAGTGGGAGTTGTTTTTATCCCACTTCATTTGTATTTGGAAAGCTTTTCGAATTTTTTTTTAACTTGTTGCGTGAAAAATTATCACATTTGTAATTTTGACAATTTTATAAAAAAATTATATAGAGTTTATAAAAAAATTATATAGAGTTTTATTATAAAACTGATAAAACTATAGATTTAAAAATTCTGTAGATTTTTTTTATAACTAGTGGAATTTGGCATAATTTAGCAAACTTTTGTAGAATTTAGGAACATTTTCTAGTATTTTAAAAATAATTTTAGAGAACAACGGTTTTGCCCGATTTTGGAAAATTTTTGTATCGCCATGTTCATGCACTTCACCACAAAAGCTACAATCCGACTGCGTTTAGCGGGACAAACATGCATCCTGTGGAAGCAACAGGTTATTATTCGGCGGCCCTGATTCCGGCCCTCTGGGGAAATTGCCACCCCGTTTTTGCCCTCACGGCGATTATCGATTGTGCTATTGGGGCTTGGTTGGGCCATGATGGCTTCCAATGGCCCGGTTCTGGAGATTATTTTCATATGTTGCATCACAGGTATAAATATAATTCACAGAATTGAAAAGTGGTTTCCTATATTTTTGTTTATTTAGTTTATGGATACTTGTATATTCTAAATTATTTTAGAAATAATTGAAAAAAGTCCTGAGTACTTGATTCAATTTTTACTAAAAAAATAACAAAAATAAATTCATCAATTCTCAGGGTTTCTCTAACTTTAGATAATACCGTCGACAAAAAAAAACGTTTTTTGACCAAAAATGTTTTTTGAAAAATCGCGGTATCCTGAATTATTACAACAAGTACGTAGTGGAACAAATGATATTATTAAATATTAATATAGTAGATTTCTAATAGATAGTCTTTTATTTCAAAATAGGGTTATAAATTAACCTATAATTCTAAGAATTTTAGTAAAAACTGTATTTAGGCATTTTGATTGCAATTACGGTGCACTTCATGTGCCCATTGATTGGCTTTTTGGCACCTACGCTGGGTCAAAAGAAGAAGTGAAGCAAATCTGGGGCAAAAAGCAGTCTGGAGAAGAAGCAAATACGAGTGCGGTTCATCCCGCCAGTAAATCGACATCAAGCGTTCAATAATCGAATTCAAAGATTAATTCATGTAAATTCCTTAGAAAACAATCTTTGATATTTCATGTTGTTTTTCAATGTTGCAATTTTGAATAAATTCGAACCGAGATATTTTGCTCTAATTTTGTTTTATGCAATGACCGGGTTGACTTGAATTTTCTTGACCAAATTCAGGAGAAACCGATATAACCTTTCGTTTTCCTCGAAAAAAATTATATGAACGCAGACTTCGGGGTAAAGTTATCAGTTACGTCAGCACCAGCCAGCTGACCTTGTGAGTTCGACTGAACTAACCTCGGCAGTTTGCGAACTGGCCAGTCGAGGCGACACCAACTCATTTAAAAAGGCGATGTGAGACCAGCTCATCCAATATACTGTTAGTATACTGTCCAACTAAATTGTCCGCGGAACAAAAAAGAAAGAAATTATTATTTGCTGTTTCGCGTTGCTATGGTAACGCGGGCAATCGAAATTGGCAGCACGAAACAATTAAGGTGTTCCGCGGACAATAAAATTTCTAATCTAGAACACGATAAACTTAAACTTAATTAAAGTTTGGGAACGAATAAAAAATGACAATTTAAAAATTAGCTCTAACCGGGGGCTCGCATGTTCCGCACTACAATTCCAAGATTAAAAAAAACATAAACAAAATTTTATTGAAACAAACATATCTCACTAAATCTGTACCACCTACGCTGTAAGTCACGCAGAAATAGAATCGTTATTTTGCGTAGGTTGATAGTTCAAACAGCTGTTTAGGAAGCTCTGGGGGTCCAAAAAAATTTGGATGAATCAAGTCGATGTAGTTTGACCAGCTCTACAAATTGGCTGTTCCAGTGTTTTTGCGAACAATTTTCGATTTAACCGTTTCTTCAAAATATGCGACTAAAAAAAAATATCATTTTTTTTGTTTCGTCTTACTATAAAAATGTCAAACGCTTGCTAAAAGCTGTGCCCAAGATTGAATTATTGCTGAACGAATTTTATGAATGACTTGAGCAATACATTTTTATTTATTTAAATTCCACTTATAGGAAGTGATTACGCGTAAATGATTTGAGGTTGATTTGTTCTTTTTAATTACAAAAACGTATTTTATTTCAATGATGTTTATACGTGCTAATAATTGTGTGACAGCGATATGATTTTATAAAAAAAAATCAAAAACAAGTTCCATTTTGAGCGTGGGAATTGTGAGCAGAGAAAATCGAATTTGCATTTCTCATTCTGTAATGCACGGGATAAACCGATTTGTTAGGAAACTCAAAGGTTCATTTAGATCAACCAGGTTTTTATTAATAACCAGCAACTAACCATTATAATGTATGGGGTTAAATAAAGTGTTTATTCTAATTTTAAAACTTAATTGAATAAAAAAATTGAGAATGCGGCAAACACTTTATTATTCCCCCAACTGTATGAAAGTTATGCAAAAGCCACGGTGCTCCTGGACGCTCCGAAGCTTTTCGGTACTCCAGAATAACATTTTTAAAATTTTAAAAAGGAATCCGGGTAAGTTCGAGACGGCGGTTTTATTTGATCCGGGTAAAATTTCCGGTTTTCACTTTCTGCTCTGTCATGGGAATGGTTATACGCGCATACTCAGCCACGCTTCGCGGGACTGCTTTGTCCTGGGAATAGTTATACACACATATTCAGCCCCGCGAAGCCGAATTAAAAAACCGCCGTGTCGAACTTACCCGGATTCCTTTTTAAAACTAAAAAAATGTTATTCTGGAGTACCAAAAGGCTTCGGAGCGTCCAGGAGCACTGTGAGCCAATTAAAGCTTCATTTTGTTGCCTGAACACGGCATCAGGACCAAAAATGTGCCACTTTAACAGATGGTTTGTCGCGTTAAGGCATAAAGGTGTCGCATCAACTCATAGCCCCATTTACGAACAGATTTAACACCCTTCAATTTAATGCTTCTGTTTTTTAAACAATACAGAAAAATTTAAAATATAATTTCAAGTTGTTCAGCAAAATTGATGTGAAATTTGTTGGAAAGTTTATCGACTTTTTGAAAAATAATTTGTAGCGTCAAGACGTACAGTATCGTGATAAGTTAACGCATGCGTTCACATTAATGTCGCGTTAACCCGTTGAACACATATTACAGACGTCTGTCCGTATCACCATTTTCAACTCGCTTTTTGTTTGAAAATCAACACATAGTAAGCAATTCTATTGCGCATTTATTCAAGAAAGGAAACGCTAAAAAAGTTTAACACAAAAAGTGGTGTAGAATTGGGTAAAATAAATTTAGCGACACTACAGACATAAATATGTCTGAGAACCAAAACACAACTGGTCGAGCAGTGAAAAAGGATTGTACAAAATCGAAAAGTGACGTCAGTGTGGTATCGTCCAGGGCTCGGCACGAGGCTTATAATAGACGTGACTTACGTATGGCCAAGCTACGTTTACGTGAGCTAAGCCAAGCTAAGTTGAAATTTCTGGCGGACCAAACTAAACTTAGCCAAAAATAAAATTATGGTAAAACACATAAAAATGGATTTTATTATGTAAACTAAGACAAAATATAAGCCAAAATACTTTGCCGAGCCCTGATATCGTCAACATCTGACTCCAGTTCACGCGATGCTTCGTCATCGGCAAACTCGTATACTTATTCCGAAAACTATGACTATGATGATAATGACGGACAAGAAGCTGAAGAAATTCTCGGCTCAGATAATGACGAACAAGAGGAAGCGCACGAATATGAAAAAGTATGTTTGTACGACCCAGTACGAAAAACGGTCTAGGCGTTTTTTTACGGTCCCCAAAGCCCAAAATTTACCACTGTTTATTCTAGAAATTAATCTAGAAAACGGGAGAAGAATCAATTCGAAAGCAAAAAAAAAAAAAAATTTGAAAAAAAAGCAATGAAATTTTTCCTCGGTGCGTATTAATTTCTAGAATAAAAAAACGGTGAATTTTGAGCTTTGACACACCGTATTTTTGTAGTAGATCTAGATTTTCACCCCTTTGTGTGAAAATTGTCGTTTAGTAAAATTATCAAATCGGGATTTCGGTTCAAAACGTTAAAATATTATTAATATATTAAACGTTAAACCTAATTTTGTAAGATAAATAGTGCTAAGATAACTGGTTACGGGTATGTTAAATGTTGCCAATGATAATTCGTCTCAAATGTGAAAACTGGATATATTAAAACTTTTAATATTTGTAGGGTGGGTATTGTCCAGTTGAAGTTGGTGAGTTCTACCACAATCGATATCAAGTTATCAGAAAACTCGGTTGGGGAGCGTTTTCGACAGTTTGGCTTGCTTGGGATATGAAAAGGCAGATATTTGTGGCCCTCAAAAGTACGCATTTAACAAAATTAAACTATATTATTTCAGAAAAAATACATAATATTATATTAAATTAATATTATATTAATATAGAAACTAAATATGATGCGGTGAAGTTTTTGCACTAAACAACAAAAGAAAAATCTAAAATATCTCGAGAAACTCAAGAAACTTTATAGTATGTTTTATTTCCTTCGTATGCGGTGGCTTGAGTTTCCTTTGTGGAGTAAATATGTAAACTCTATCAACAAAATAAGAATAGCCTAACGTTTAGGCCCTAAACTGTGTTAATGAAAACCACTCAGCGTCTCGCATGAATTCTAGATGGCCATGAAACTAACAATTCGAAATATAAAAAAACTGACACCTTTTGGCGATAGGGAGCATTTTTAACCCTGAAAGCCTTTTGGAGTCAATAAAAGTTTGGTAGCACAATAACTTATAAGGTTACAAATCACTGCTGATATAGATTTTTATAAAAAAAATATACTATGTAACTAATCAAGACCTCATTAATTCGCGCCAACGAGTCGGCTGGGCCGTGTCTTATTATACCCAATAATGTCTGCGACTTGATGGGGTAAAATGAAACTTTGTAGTCGCGTGTCTAGCCAATTAAAACAGTACACATTTAGTTATGAAATCAAAAAAGAGTTACTATGAAGCTGCAAAAGACGAAGTCGATTTACTCGAAAGTTTACGTGAAGTCGACGAAGGCTTCGACAGTGACCGGGCGGCTCAACTTTTAAATTATTTCACAATCGACAGCGATAATGGAACACATTTTGTTATGGTATTTGAAGTACTTGGACCAAATTTATACAAATTTTTAATGAAGGTAAATCGTGGCAATTTTTGTTTAGTTTTCTTTTAACCCTTCAATTTCTTGGGTTGAATGTTTGAAAGTTTAAATTTAGAGTGGACATAGGGGACTTCCAATTGAAGTTGTTCGAGTGGTTATGCGGGAAGTTTTGGATGGACTTGATTATCTACATTCGAAATGCAAAATAATTCATACGGATACGGTTGACATATTTTTTTCATAAAAAACTTAAAATCAAAATATGCTTATAGACTATAACTTACAGTGTTAGCCAAGAAATTAGAAGAATTAGTGTAAAATTTAAAACTATAACAAAGGCACGCTAATCGACAAATCTCGCTAAACACAAAATCACGCTAATCATAAAATCACGCTTTTCACAAAATCAAACTAATCACAAATAGGTTGGACCACAATTAGGCCAAATCTCATATGTGTCAAAAAGAATCACAATCACAAAGGGTCAAATAAGAAAAATATTATTAGGACCGCACCGGCGTTTTGCCATGCTACCCAAAAGCTGTGGTTATGGCTTTGTGATTATTTCAATTAAGCTTTTTTTATATTTAAATCGAATTATAAAATACGGCTTTGTCACCTTGGAGTAACCAAAACTGGTCGGTTGACATACAATTGCCCGATTTTTACTACCTTTATGGAAATACATACAACCAGTACTAAGACTTAAAGCCGGAAAACATTTGTGTTTGTGTTAGCGATAAATACATTCATAGGTGAGATTCACCATATGTTTTGATTACTTGTATTTTATGAGTAATTTAACTTGATACGTTTTAGAATTGCACTTGAAGCATACGAATGGCAAAAGACAGGTGAAGCGCCGCCATCTGCTGGTCACATCGGGTCACATTCGGTCAGGGTGAAAACGGCCCAAACTCGGACTGAGCGGCGTGCGTTACGCGAAAAAGAGCGCAAAAAACAAGAACTGACTAAAATTGTTCAGGAGCAAATTCAAGAGGCCACCAAAAAACATAAAATTGACTTATCGAAACCCATTAGTTATCTTCTGCCGGATCTGCTTGACCCTGTAAGTTGGGAAGTTGATCTATTGGTACAAATTTGTTATTTTAACTCCCGTGAGCATTAATACAGTCCTTCACCCAAATANTACCGCGTACCAGTCGATACCTACCCAATTAATTACCGTTAAAACTACCTGATTTAGCGTTTTACAATAACGTCAGGAGAATTCCATATGATTCTGCCATAGACGTTCTGAACATTGCATGCAAAATCGGAAGGAAAACGGAGTTCGGGAATTGAATGAACTTTCATTTGAGTCAAAAAAAAAACAAAAAAAAATTTGATTAAGGCACTCAAAAAGGGTGGGGAAATATAGCCTCTTTCGAGGCCTTATGAGTCATTTATCACGTGATCCGTTGAACTTGGCGCAAAACTGACTAAAATCCCTAAAATTTACTTTTCGATTCTGAGTCGAATGGCATTACCAGTTTTTTTTCGATTTTCTGAGCCAACCATTCCTTATTTTTTTCTCTCTTACCTATTTAGGTATTTGTTACCTATTTGGGTCATTGGGTTTTCTGAGCCTAAATGGCTTTTTTGATGTTGTATATATAATAGTACCTTGTATGTATCGAGAACGATAAACACATTTTAGTGTTGGTCTCGAATAAAAAAAATATTTATTATTTCTCATGAAAAAATCTTGACCTAAAAATTGTTACCTATTTGGGTAATTACGGCATTTGTTACCTATTTGGGTGTTACCTATTTGGGTGAGGGACTGTACTTTATTAATAAGTGTAGTTGAAAATTCTAGGAGTAAACAAATTTGCTTTTTAATTCTGATGCCGCCCGGACTGTTCATTTCACATCATATTATTAAGAAATGTATAAATATAAAGTGTAAAGTGGCCGATTTGGGAAATGCATGCTGGACTTATAAGCATTTTGCGTCTGATATCCAAACACGACAGGTAAGAGATTAAATGAAAAACAAATATACAATCCCGGCTCCCATAAAAATCCGTTTATTTTTGACAAAAAACATCTTTTAGCTTGTCTCGGGATTAAAATCAATTATGTGTGTCCAATAAATTTAACAATAAAGACAGCTCACGTTAGTATTTATAAAGTAACGGTTTAACCGCGGTGTATGGTGACGAAAAGTGGTTTGTACCAGGAATCGAAAAAAAAATACATCAAGCTTTGTTTTGAGGAAAAGGTAAAAAAAGAGTGGTCTAAAGTACAACCATCTTGGTCAACTACAGATGTAAATAATATTGTTACTCGACTCAACTCCAAAGATACACGCACCATAATATTATTACGAGTTACACTTTTATATAATCATTATCAAGACAGTATTATATTGTCAATATGGTGCGCTCTAATGTTTCGCGTCCTTACGTTTAACTTTTCCCGTTCGTGCGCTAATGTTTCATTTTTTTAAATACGGATTCTACGCCTACACCCTGTCTTCTAAAGAGAAGCCGCGAATTATTAATATAGATTTAGAAAAGTAAGAAAAGTATATTATACACCGGGTGCGCAGTTATCGGGCGTCCAGTTATCGGGCGGGTTTGTGTCCAGTTATCGGGCACCCTGCGCTGTTATCGGGCAGCCTGCGCATTGCTCGTGAATATATATGTGTATAAATGACGACAATTCCCGCTCGTGCTGTTATCGGGCGGGTTTTTTTTGCATATTTTTACCTTATTCCGTTTTCGCCCTGAGCAGTTATCGGGCGCCCGATTAAGGCTTTTTTGTCGCGAAACCCGCCCGATAACTGCGCACCCGGTGTATATAAGGAACCTTTTTAGGTCGTCAACCTTCCAGAGAACGCAGTACTGCTTATACAGTACCAGTTAATGGACCTATGTGCAGTTAACGGGCAAATTTTAAAAACAAAATAGCTGCCTGTTAACTGCTTACCTTGTGATAAGATTTTGTTATAGTATATGTCTCCAGAAGTGTTTGTTCGGGCCGGTTACGATTGTTCGGCGGATATTTGGTCGTTAGCATGCACAATTTACGAAATCGCCACCGGCTCGCTGCTATTTAAACCTCGAAAGCAAGAAAAGTGGACAAAAGAGGAAGACCACTTAAAACAATATACCGAGTTTATTGTGGCGTCGTATGGCAAGTGGCCCCGGCGCGTCCTTACGCACGGCGAAAAAACCGATGAATATTTCAACAGCGACGGAACAATAAAAAATACAAATATAAAGCTGACGCCGTGGACAATTGAGCAACGATTGCTTATGAGAGGCATAGATAATGCTAAAGAGTTTGCGCGATTCTTAACCCGTATGCTCAACCCCGATCCAATTCGACGACCGACAGCCGCCGAGCTTCTAAAAGATCCATGGCTAAAATAATCGGACTTTGGATTTTGTTTTGTTTGGAGTTTTTTCTGGAATAAATGCGAGAAATAAGTTATGTGTACCTGGTACATGCACACACACTGTAGCGTATTGGGTTTCTAAACTGGACGCGAAATTGAACGTTTTTTAGTCTGTTCAATAGTTTATTCTTAATCACAATTTTTGTGTTTGGCGCAACATTTCTGACGTTTTTCTGAAATTTTTTTTCACCTTCGAGAGAGATAACTTCGATCCCATATCGTATTCACGAATTTCCTGTTTATAATATTGATTTGCTTTATATTAACACTTGTTTAAAAGTTTTAAATTTGGAGTCAAAAAATTTTCTATGGATCCTTTCTTGGTGATTTCTGAAATCCCGGTGAATGAAATTGAAAACACAGATTTATCTATTCTTTAGAATGGAAAGTGAAGAAAGTAAATCTGAGCTTCCAACGCGAGAAAATATGGCAGAGGATGTAGAACGCATAAAAGCGATAGAACCAATCACTTGGGTTCAGGGCAAACAACTTGCATCCGGCTTGTCCAAATCCAAAACAAAATCAAAAGCTAAAAACAAACGGGAGCGGGATAAACGTCGAGCTTTACAAAAAATGCAAATGGTCGACTCACAAAACAGCTCGGCACGAAATTCAAAAAATGCGCCAAAAAAGGGTGCTAGCCGAATTGGTAAAATGTGAAATTGGTTTCATATGAAAGTGGTAGAATTCTGATAAACAAAAAGCTCAAAAATTTGAAAATACTCATTTTATATTTTTTTACCAAATTCAAACTGAAAATTAAAGTGCATATATAATATGGACCATATATAATATGATAGAATACAGAATTGATATAAAACAAATTATACCAAGTCCGGATTGTACCAATTCGGTTACCACCCAAAAAGTTACCGGTCGATCCTCAACGTCTTCAACGCGTGTTACAATTTATCAACGCGCCGAATCGATCCGAGAAAAAGAACAAAAGATTATTGGAAATTCTTCAAAAACACAAACACGAGTCCAGCGATAGCGAATCAGATTCGCAAATTATTGGCGGTGAACTCAAGGTCAGGGTGAGAAATTAACACGATGTTCTCCTAGATTGATTAAATTACGAAAAAGGTTATTTGTATGGGCTCTATTTCGCATATAAACTTATTTCGCAAAATTTATTCCGTACTTTCTGAGTTCTAAATTGTGCGCCGGGCCCGGAAATCATTTTAGACTTTATTTGAATGTTAAATATTTTGACGCAATCTGATTGGCTTGCTTCTCAAGTGTTTTCGAAACAAACCAATTAAAATGACTTATTTATTTTTCGCTTTAGCAGATGAAAAACGATTCAAGAAAGAATTATATATAATAAATAAAATTTAAAAAATAATAACAAAATTTAAAAACATAATTTGAATAACTAAATAAAAAAGTAAAATGTTAAAAACTTTGTTTTAAAGTACAGTTTTAATTAAAAATAAAATTTTATCAACAAAATTTTAAAAACAAAATTAAAAAAAACTTTTAAAACAAGATTTTTAAAACATAATTTTGTAAACAAAATTTTTAAAAAATAAAATTAAAAAAAAACCTTTAAAACATAATTTTGTAAACAAACTTTTTAAAAACCAAATTAAAAAAAAATATCCTACAAATATGCTACATATTGTATGAATTATCACTGGTTGGTGGTAACATTTTTAAGGTACCGGTTATGGTGAGGACATTTTGATAACCGGTTTTGTGAAAACCTTTATACCACAAGTTTTGAGTAATGTTTTAAAACTGTATATAAAATACATTTTATACGAATTCAATCGTTGCTAACAGACCCGATTTCACCCTACGCTCGAGATTTTACATGACCTTGCAAACCAAAAGCAAGTGAGAACTGTTGGCGATTCGAGTGGTTCCTACAGTGATGTCTACTATTATGAATACTACGATACTTACGAATATTACGAAAAATTGGTGCCCAAAAGTAAAATTGATGGAAAATACGCCAAAGGTGGTTTTTAACGACAAAATGAATAGTGAAAATCATTTGGTAATTAAGTTCGAGTTCTGTAATTTGTAATTTAGCTTTGTTTGTATGTCAA
The DNA here is from genome assembly GCA_004367875.1 of Oikopleura albicans. Classification (NCBI taxonomy): domain Eukaryota; kingdom Metazoa; phylum Chordata; class Appendicularia; order Copelata; family Oikopleuridae; genus Oikopleura; species Oikopleura albicans. Next base: position 40,786 of record SCLG01000009.1, on the reverse strand, counting down.
GTACTTCAGTCCTTGACCTGCGTGGCTAATTTTTAATTAACTTATTTTTAATATAATAATTTAACCCGTCCCCGTTTTTGTTCTACAAAATGTAGAACAAGCGACTTTGAGCGCGATAATTTTAGGGTTTTTGGGGACAATTTAAATAAAAATGGGCGCTATTGGCAGCATTTAATAGCTTCTAAAATGGGCTCTATTTAAAAACCTAAACTACGCGATATCTATGAGGGAAAGCTTAGCGGACCTGGACGAACATGATGGATCCGATAAACCAAGCGTTTTACCTGACCTCATCAAGACTGAAAAAAAGGCTGCCTATTGTAAGGTGAGATTTAAAAAATCTGCTGAGGGTAGTCTAATTCCGGGATTTTTTGGGATTTTGACTCAAAGTCCAATTTTCTCCCAGAATTGAAATTTCGTCTCAATCTATCATTAAAACCATCCCGGAAATGGACTTTGTAACCCGGAATTGTACTGAAAATTGTTTTTTTGTTTACTAAAAAGCAATTCGGAATTGGACGTGATTTTTGACAATTCCAGAATCGGGTAAAAAATACTATACTGAAGACTTCAGTCTGAAGTAGAACTTTTAGGGTGGTTATCATCCAATTGAGATCGGAGACATGCTAAACAATGATCAATACCGCGTGTTACGAAAATTAGGATATGGGTTTTTCTCTACCGTATGGCTCTGTTATGATCATCAGAATAAACGATGCGTTGCTATTAAAAGTAGGTAATATATAAAACTGAAAATAAACAATTTTTATGAATTTTTGGTGCAAATTATTTATAATCAATTAAAAATATTCAGTCGCAAAATCCGGTGAGCGGTTCACTCAAGACGCCAAAAATGAGCTCCAAATCGGGAAAATAATCGCGGATGCAGATCCGGTAAATAAATTCAGATCAAAATTAAATTTGGTTGATAATTTTGTTATTGACGGGCCAAACGGGCAACATACTGCTGCTGTATTTATTCTCATTGGACCTAACTTGGACAAATGGATCAAACAGGTATATTGTGAGTTAACACGCTTATTTTTTGGGTTGAAAAATAATTACAGGCGGAATAGAAAGGGTGCGTTGAAGATTTTGTAGGCAAAACAGCCCCGCAAAGGGAACCTGAACCCAGCATGGTTTTTGCGGCACTTGCCGCGGCACAGCGATTAAAAGTTCTAAACTATTTAAGTTTCCCTTTTGGTCAAGTTTAACCCTAAAAAGCACCTTTAAAGTATGTTTGTCGCTATTTCAGAGGTACCCCAGACCTACAAACCAGGACCATGGTCGACCAGAAAAGTCCGTTTATTTATTTCGAGACCCAATGTTTGTTAATTACCCCGTTTCGGTCCGCTTTATACGTCGTTTTCTAATTTTTGTATAATTTAAATAATGAGAACTTATAGCATAGTAGCAATTTCCTTGCAATCAACGCAAACTGCAATAAATTAGTTATGTCATTTTCAAACAACGTTAATTCTATTGCTGCTATGTCATAATAATAATTTATAAAAAAATTATAATAATAATAATGAAATGCGAAAAAAATTCTTATAATAAACAACCATAAATAGATAGACAAAAAATTTTATACCAGAAATATTAAATTAATACTAGACTGACTAAAATTTATCCCAACTGATTGGTTGTCACGTTGTAGGTACCAAATACGGGATTGCAAATACCTATTGTCCGTGCGCTTGTCCGCGAGATGCTCAGGAGTTTGGATTTCTTACATCGCAAAGCAAAAATTGTTCATACTGATTTGAAACCGGATAATCTCTGTCTCGTTATTGATCATCATTATTGTCGAAAGTAAGTTTTGAATGTTTGTACAATTAACTCGTGAATTCCGGTTTTAAATAGAAGATAGTTTAGTTTATAAAGTTTTTGTTACTGGTTAAATATTTAAAATAAGATAATTTTCTATAATTTTCTATTTTGTCTATAAATGTAATATCATGTTTAATAAATCGTCGTCTAAAACAGTCAGGGGTCTCTTGGGGTGAAGGGTAGTGAAAAACCCGTTTATGAGTACTTTCCCGACCACACCATTTGGTCGCGAAACCATACTTTGAACAACGATTCGCGACCAAATAGTGTGGTCGGGAAAGTACTCAAAAACGGGTTTTTTTCCCGACCACAAATGGTCGCGAAAGTACCCCACTCCTCTCTCGGTGGGGTCTCTCTGTTTTTAGAAAACCTTTCTAAATATAATTTGGGAGGTTGTTCGAAAAAAAAAAATCTATCTGTAAAACGTGCACATTAAAATATATTCTGAACACATGGTATAGGTGCACATCGAGAGAGCCCTGACTGTAATTCATACTTAAAATAAGGTTAGCGGACGATGCTATTCGATGGCAGAAAATTGGCGATCAGCCGCCCCACCCATCCTATGTGAGTACGGTCGCCAAAAGTTACGATGAAGTCGACTTTTCAAGTCTTCGGCGACGCGAAAAAATCGACACAATTCGAAAATTTAACAAACGATTCAATGAACTGGAAGAAATTGAAAATGAGTTGGACGAAGAACTCACAAATTTTACTCTGGGTTCCGATGAAAGTGATTTGTGGATGGGAAAAGAACTTCACCAACTTCACCCGAATTTAATGGACGTGGTGAGTAGGTTGTATGTGGTTAAAATTAAGAGCCATAATTAGAGGGTTATGACTTTCTCAAAATGTCAAAAATAACCCTTAAGGGTCAAATTGGATTAACATGGACCATTCCATTATTAGATTCCAGAAAATAGCGAGAAAAAGAGGTAAAGTATAAATGCAGTCTCAAAACACGTAGGTTTTAATCAATACTTTTTTCTCGATTTTTCTCGATTTTTTTAATTTCTCACACTTTTTACATTTTTGATATTTTCTCACACTTTTTACATTTTTGATATTTTCTCACACTTTTTACATTTTTGATATTTTCTCACACTTTTTACATTTTTGATATTTTCTCACACTTTTTACATTTTTGATATTTTCTCACACTTTTTACATTTTTGATATTTTTTCACACTTTTTACATTTGTTTTTTGACATTTTTTGACATTTTTTGACATTTTTTGACATTTTTTGACATTTTTTGACATTTTTTGACATTTTTTGACATTTTTTGACATTTTTTGACATTTTTTGACATTTTTTGACATTTTTTGACATTTTTTGACATTTTTTGACATTTTTTGACATTTTTTGACATTTTTTGACATTTTTTGACNATTTTTGTCACTAATAATGATTTTTTCAGAATGATGCTTCAAAAATCCGTGTAGTATGTGCAGACGTTGGAATAGCTCTTCCTCGAGCTGCTCTTTATGACCAGCAAATTCAAATCCGACAAGTAACGATAATTTAATAATTTGCCTTCCTTTGATAGTATTAATACAATAAACTCTAGTTCAGAGCACCCGAAGTTTTACTTGGTTTACCACCCTACGGACCTCAGGCTGATATTTGGTCTGCGGCATGCTGTGCGTACAAATTTGCTTTTGGAAAGAAACTGTTTGAACCGCGCGAACAAAAAAATTGGGATAAAAAACAAGATCATATCAAGTTGATAATTGAAGCTATTGGTGATCTGCCGGATATTTATAAAAAAGCTAAACATTTTGAAAGTAAGTAAATACAATAATGAAGAGAAAGGTGGTCACCAAGAAGGTGATGGTCAGTCACCATTGGTGACTAAAAAGGTTCGTGAAGTCAAGTTAGTGCCAATGCCAGTGCAGTCCCGATAAACAGGGTTTAAGCCCCAAAATTTAGTGACCAAACATTGACACAAAATAGTCCTCAGAGTCCCATAAAAACCATTTATCGACCAGTAGTAATTGACTAAATTAGTCTT
>SCLG01000009.1:0-34939 GCA_004367875.1 Oikopleura albicans | reverse complement strand
GTCATAAAAAATGAGTACAGGAACATATCATCATGACTGATGTTGCCGGATTGACGGATAAAACCAGTTTTGGCCAAATTAGCAAAAAAATGCGATGAAGTTTTCGGAATAACATGTCGTAGCGGATCGGTAAAGTTAACCCAGTGAAGTCCGAATCGTTCCGTATAACCACGTCCCCATTCAAAGTTGTCCATTAAGGACCACGCGGTATAACCTAAAAAACAATTATTTTGTAAAATTATCGGCAAAACAAAATAAGTTTATTTGGACCTAATATAATTTGTGAAAAAGCAAGACCTGCCACTATAAATGCAATATTTATGCCGAAATACAATTTGAAGATATTATTTCAGTGGAATAGTTTTGGACGAAAATTGTTTGACAGAATACTTCTGACGAAATATTTTCGTCCATGTCGATCACTCACCTTGAACATTAACATGACCTTTGTGTATTGCCCTATGAACTTGACCGATGTAGTTCTCATAAAAACGAACGCGCCATTCGTCGTTTAATTCCGGTTCAGTATCAGATCCATTATTTTTTGAGGAGACTCCGTTTTCAGTTATGTAAATTGGATATTTATTTGAATCCCATTTTTGATGAATGTACTCAAGTAACTGACTTGGAGTACCCGACGAAAACTACTTTTTTGCGAATAAAATTTCCGATAAAAGTTTTTTTTCCCGGTACTCTTTCTTAATCCCCATGGTACACTTTTAAGCCATGATGAACCAGCAGAGGGCCAAGACGGACATTCCAAAAGCTAAAATGGTTAACAAGAGTTAAGGGATATCTTTATATTATAGATAAAACAAATGGTACTAATAAACAGTAGGGATCGTTTTCTAATTTAGACATTTTTTTGCCAAAATCAAAATGTAATTTGAAGATTCAAACCACGTTTTTTGGACTGTCTGGTTAAATGAAAACACTCACTAAAAAATTATATTGTCCGCGTAACACCTTATTTGTCTCGCGCTGTCAATTTTGATTGGCCGCGTTACCATAGCAACACGAACAAGAACAAATAACAATTTCTTCCTTTTTGTTACGCACACAATTAGGTTGGTATATTGTTACAAATTAAAAGTATGATTTAACTTCGTAGCCGAGTTTGTAGGGTCCACAATTGCCGTTTTGACAAGCACTGACTACTCTGGTTGTGTAATGATTTAAACCAAAGAAATCTGATGATCCAGAATTTTCAGCTATTTCGGCTGCCGAGAACGTTCCAAGGTTGATGTCATTTTCTAATAACGCTTTTTTCAGACGAGGTGGATAATTACCCGATCCATAAATAACTTCAGCCCAAAATCCAATTTCTATATCCATTGCGAGCTTAGCCATCTCATCGTCTGCTGAGGAAGCTCATTTATGGTTTATCCGTAGAACCGCTCTTTTTTACCGTTGAGCCCTTAGAACAGCGTTAGGGAACATTTTTCACAAAATATAGTTTAGGTTTAACTGATATTTGTATAGCTCCTCTCTTCACAAAAATCTCAGATCTTGACAGATTTTGGCCCGATCAATCATGACCTATTTTGCCCATATCATATGGGCCATATGGTATGGGGCAAACCCCAGAAAATGTAACATATTTTGACGGTTTTTAGCCCCCTAGGTAATACCCCCTAGATAATAGCCTAATAGGCTATTACTGATAACCTATGATCTATACTTTTTTATACAAAAACCAAAACCTGGTTCAGCCCAAATGGAATGAAGAGTGATACCAACTTTTCCTTGTTGTTCGGACCTATATTTTTCATATGCTTTGTAGGCCTAAATTTTTTTGACTTAGTTAACTAAAACTGTGGTTGCTTTCTCAGTTATTTTTTATTTACATAATCCACAACCAAAATTTTCAGCAGTACCCTAAAAAAGGTGATTTAAGTTTAGTAATAAATCAAATAAGCCGAGAGCAAATACAACTATTTAAAATTTTAATAGTCCTCTGTGAGTAATAGTACCCTAAATACAAAGTACCATAATAGGCAGAATGTATGTCGGTTAGTTAGCTCAGTGGTGCCGAGATCAGAAGGTAGCGGGTTCGATTCCGAGCACTCATCATTTTTTTTCTCACTAGCGTACACAAAACCTTATAACCCTAATAAGAGTTATTAATTAGTTTTATAAGAGACACTTCTTTTCAAAGTTCAATTACTCGAAATAAGAGACAAACGTTCGAATACTAGACAACTTTTCTAATACATTTTGTCTCTTATTTGGGTGGGACTGTATTATATTAACCTTCAAATGCGCAAGAACTGTATTATGTCTTGCAGTCCAAAGATTTCCGGTAAGACCCGGAGCCATCGAACCATCTTCATAACCCCTATCACCAAATATACTGATTTCGACATTCGATGTTTTTCAGAACCTTTTAAAAAGAAATACCAATTTGTTGAAAAATGAATGCATCAAGTTTAAAGGAAGATACTATTATTAATTTTTGCGTGAGCAAATTTTATTATAAATTTATTCGAAGTTCGAACTTAACTGGGCTCATTTAGAGTTATCCAAAATTTCACACGATCCCCAAAAGTCTGGTAACCAGGATTCGAAATCTGTTCATATCGGACAAAAAATTGGTTTTATACCGTTATTTCTATTGATCTTATTGAGGTATACATTTTATGTGTTAAGAAATTTTGTGATGAAAATGTTCATCTTTAAATTTTTCATCATGAAACTTTTTCGTCGTGGGGATTAACACACTAACCCGGATTCGAAAATGTGTTAAAATTTTGGTCTTAAAAATGCGTGTTAAAAAGTGGCTCGCCTCGATTTCGAACCCTGCTTGTAACAAAAATCTGCATAATCGGCAAAGAAATCGGATATGGTGTTATTGATCCATCCGCCTGGCGCAAGTGTATTTTGAATTTCCGAGGGTAAATCCCAATGATAAATTGTAACGACTGGAGTTATCCCCTTCTCAATAAGACCATTTATTATATTGTTGTAGTAATTAACTCCTAGAGTGTTGATTCCGCCTTCTACGGTTCCCATCGGTAAAAGTCTAGACCACGATAATGAAAAGCGGTATGCTAAATTACTAGATTGTAGATCCAAAGCCGAATTTTACGTTATAAAAGTAAAAACTTTTAAAATTCTTTGGGTTTCATTTCCGGGCATTTTATATGAATTACGGGTAGTTCTTGTTCTTGCCACATTCTTCACGCTTCCGAGNTTAAAAATGCGTGTTAAAAAGTGGTTAGCCTCGATTTCGAACCCTGCTTGTAACAAAAATCTGCATAATCGGCAAAGAAATCGGATATGGTGTTATTGATCCATCCGCCTGGCGCAAGTGTATTTTGAATTTCCGAGGGTAAATCCCAATGATAAATTGTGACGACTGGATTTATCCCCTTCTCAAGAAGACCATTTATTATATTGTTGTAGTAATTAACTCCTAGAGTGTTGATTCCGCCTTCTACGGTTCCCATCGGTAAAAGTCTAGACCACGATAACGAAAAGCGGTATGCTAAATTACTAGATTGTAGATCCAAAGCCGAATTTTACGTGATGAAAGTAAAAACTACTTGACTTCCAAATCCTTCTATTTACCATAGTATATTTTCCATACTTTTAAAATTCTTTGGGTTTCATTTCCGGGCATTTTATATGAATTACAGCGTAGTTTCCAACTGGGAAGCTAATCTTCCCATAGATTACCCGTAGATTTTTGAGAAAAAAAATCCCAAAAAGAGACCTGTTTTAACTAATCTGCCGTACTAGATTTTTGGGAACGGATTTTTTTTCATAAGGTGTTTTTTTGTACAAATATCAGTTTCCGGAAGTTTTGTACAGTGTATTGTTTTTCAATAACATATTAGAAGAATCAATTTGTTGCAGACTATGCTGAATTGACAAGCGCGCCTATTGGTTCATGCTTTTTTAGAGGCCTTCCTATTGGCTAGCGTCCTTTAGCCACGCAAACAACTCCCCGCGCAGCTTGTAATGTAACTTACAGTGTACTGTCGGTATTACTGCAGTAATTTATGAGATTAAAAAATAATGACAAAAATGTACTGACCTTTTAAGCCCATGTTATTTATCAATTCAATGTCTCGTTTCCATTGATGATAAGAGTCACATGCGATGTCTCCCGTATGACATTCATCAACATTACATCTGTTTTCGTCATCATTCATGTTATCTCCGCTAGAGTTATCTTTTGCAATTAAAAATTCTAAAATAACTGTATACAAAAAGGTTCATTCAAGATATGAATCAAAATAAAAATAATAACCCTTGTCTGGGCCCCAATAATGTGAATAATCATCCCAAATGCTATTTCCTCTACCACCATCTCGCCATGCACCCTCTATTTGATAAGATGCAGTCGCAACTGACCACTGAAAATTGGGTGAAAAAACTCCACCTTCAAAATTATCGCGCTCCGGATTTGGATCGCAAACAGACTCGGCTAGGGTTGCTAAATTGAAAAATCGTCGTACGAATTTAAAATTTCACATTTAGCTTACGTAAATTATATGGCCGTATTTTGCTGTGGCATAGTCTTTCTTTCAAAACCAACAAAAATATGGATTCTTCAAATTTTTTGACTATTTTACGATTAAATGCCGTCATTATTAGTGCAATTATTAGTTTAATTCGGTTTGCCAACCCTAGACTCCGCATATGCCGAATAAAAAATGACGAGAGCCAACCTCATATTTCACTATTCAGTACTGATTTAAAAATGTATTTAATTTTTGAAATGTGAAATAAGCAAATAGACTAAATAGATAAGGCCAAATAATAATAATAATTTTTTTCTGATTCGCACAGCGACTCTACAGACTAAAATTTACTTTGTGTTGTAATAAGGTTTGTTCGTCGCGTCAAGATTTCGTTTATATGAGCCATAAAACAAACATCAGTTTTGTTCAAAATTGACATACAAATTTTACAAAATTCGAAAAACCTTTAAAAAGAAATCCCATAATTTATAGGTAGGTATTGGTATAGGTAGGCCGCGTGGTATTTTGAACTGAATTTAGAAGTACCTCAAATTTACTGTTTTTGGATATAAATGGTAACCAACCACGGCGCAACAAATTGACTTCTATCATCGATATAAAACTCAACAAATGACATCTCTAAATAATTAATTTTGAAAATACCACATCCACTACACCCCCTACCCAGTTATCTTACCAAAGTTGGGTTATCTTAACACTTTTTGACCCGAAACGTATCGCGATTTCCAATTATTTTACCAAACGTATACGACATTATCTTTAGAAAATTCAATTATCTTAACAGTTTTTGATCAAAACAGTTGTTAAGATAAATGGTTAGGTGGTGTATGTGACATAGCCGTTTGAAGTTCACCCCTGTACTCATTTATTGACATTGAATAATAAATATTATTCTACTAAGAGGAAGTGAAAAAGTTGGAAGCACAGTACAAAGCGATCGAAGGTATTGTTTCGGACGACAGTGAAAAATCCTACTCGAGTGGTAGTCTGTATGCTTATGTTAGCGAGTCAGATGAATCCGACGAAGAACAAGAAAACCCTGCAGACTACAAAAAGGTAAAACCTTCGATTAAATTTACCCATATCATTCTGATTTAAAAAAACGAAAAAATTTTTTAGCGGAAATACTTAAGAGAGGGAGGACTGTAATACAAAAATATTATGAAAAAAGAAGGAAATCACTTTTCGGTGATTTGCCTTTTGGTGATTGGCCGAGCGCGCTCAAAAAAGACCAATGACAGGCCATTAAGGCCTCAGACGCGCTGTCAAGCAACGTTACCAATAAGTGGTAACATTATTTATTTTTTTTTCGCGTTTGGAAATCACTGCGATACAAGAGGAGCGCGAAGTAAGGGTAGGTTTCGTGTGATTTTTTTAAACCGACTCTTACTTGGACCCCTACCGTTACTTGCCGTCGGCACTTCTAACGGTTTTATTTTACTTGAGATATACGTAAATGAGACTGTCTTGTTGATTTTATTAATACTACATTTAAACTACGTAAATTGCAAAATTAATTAAAGTTGTGGATGCGAGAACGTAACACGCGAGAACGTAACAATTTTGCGAGAACGTAACAGTTTTTGGGAAAAGGTCGACTTTTACGAGAACGTAACACTTTTTCTCAAAATTTCTATTGAAATAACGCAAAAATGGAATAATTTGAGACAAAANTATCTTTAGAAAATTCAATTATCTTAACAGTTTTTGAGCAAAACTGTTGTTAAGATAACTGGTTAGGTGGTTATGTGACATAGCCGTTTGAGGTTCACCCCTGTACTCATTTATTGACATTGAGTAATAAATATTATTCTACTAAGAGGAAGTGAAAAAGTTGGAAGCACAGTACAAAGCGATCGAAGGTATTGTTTCGGACGACAGTGAAAAATCCTACTCGAGTGGTAGTCTGTATGCTTATGTTAGCGAGTCAGATGAATCCGACGAAGAACAAGAAAACCCCGCAGACTACAAAAAGGTAAAACTTTCGATTAAATTTACCCATTTAATGATTTGTTCTGATTTTAAAACGCGAAAAAATTTTTTTAGCGGAAATACATATTTCTCCTTAAGTGCGGGACTTAAGAGAGGGAGGACTGTAATACAAAAATATTATGAAAAAAGAAGGAAATTACTTTTCGGTGATTTGATTTTTGGTGATTGGCCGAGCGCGCTCAAAAAAGACCAATGACAGGCCATTAAGGCCTCAGACGCGCAGCGCGTCACGCGCTGTCAAGCAACGTTACCAAAAAGTGGTAACATTATTTATTTTTTTCGCGTTTGGAAATCACTGCGATACATGAGGAGCGCGAAGTAAGGGTTGGTTTCGTGTGATTTTTTTTTAAACCGACCCTTACTTGGGACCCATACACTTACTTGCCGTCGGCACTTCTAACGGTATAATTTTACTTGAGATATACGTAAATGAGACTGTCTTGTTTGTAATACTAAATTTAAACTACGTAAATTGCAAAATTAATTATATACTACAAGAAAATTGATTTTGAGACACTTTATTACGTCTATTGGCCGTTCTCTTTCTTCGCCCCATTTTTTTTTTCGAAATGGAACTTACCTAACTTGACACCTCTGTATTTAAATTCTGAAAAAGACCGTTACACGCCTTTTTTTAACTTTCAAAAATAATTTGGTAATATTAATAATTAATAATTCATGTAAGTTAATCGGTCTGAGAGCTGAGCCGGTTACTCGATAATTGCATTTACTATAGTACTAACATTTGAGAAGAACTGCCACTAACTGTGTGGGTATTAAATCTAAAAAGTCCGTTTCAGGGTGGATATCATCCGGCGAATGTTGGCGATCTCTATAACAATAGATATCATATAATTCGCAAAATCGGTTGGGGTGTCTTCTCAACGGTCTGGCTTTCCTGGGATCTCCAAGATAATCAATTCGTCGCTCTCAAAAGTATGTTTCAAAAAAAAAAAAGTAAAAAGGGCTCTCACAAAAACGGGCCGGTTAAATTAACTGCATTTTTAAAGTCATGGTCTCCAAAGAACGATACGCAAAGATGGCCGACCAAGAAATGATATTTTTACGAACAGTTCGACAGGGTGACAGTGACTACCGTGAGCGTATTGTTCAAATGTTTGATGATTTCAAACTTAATGGAGTCCACGGAGAACATCGCGTAATGGTATTCGAAACACTTGGTCCAAATTTAGATAAATGGCTGGCTAAGGTAAATTCCATTTATTTTCCATGCTCTCACTAACCGGGCGTTATGAATTGTACGTTTTCTGTCTGTTTTTATGTGTCTATAAAACGAGCCGTGCGTAACTGTCCGCTTATATTTATCGTTTGCCTTCCGTAGACTAAAGATTATATAAGGAGCTGCTTATTTAAGGGTATTGATGAACTCATCGCTTATTTTAGACCTTCAAAAAGTTCTAGCGTCCGCTACAGACATTTTTTAAAGACGATTTTTACATGTAAAAAGTGTAATTACACTTTTTTAGTAACTTTTTGAGCTCTACAACTTGGTCAAATTTTAATTTTGGGCTCATAGACATATAAAACGTATGTTTTATGTTGAAAAATGAAAAAAAAATAAGCGATGAGTTCAACTACTCCCGAATAAAGCATATGCACAGTTACAGTTAACTGCACAGTTACAGTGTAACTTTTACACTCGCCTTTTTTTACACTCAAAGACACTTGATACCGGCTCCCAATAATCAATTATTTTCTAGACCACCGGAAATGGATTTCCACGAAAAATCGTGAAACGAATGATGATCCAACTCCTTCAGGGCATAGGCCGGGACCTCTCAATTATATAAATATATACATATGTATTTACTTGTGTATAAAATTGTTTTTTCATCTTGAACGAAAAAAGAAAATCCCTAAAAAGATTATATGCATCGAGTCTGCCGAATAATCCATACGGATCTTAAACCCGATAATATACTGTTGAAAGTAAATGAAGAATATGTTAAAAGGTTAAAGGAAACACATATACAGGGGGGTCGCCAAATAAGGGCCCCTCAAATAAGGGTCGCTTTCGCCAAATAAGGGTCGGTCGTGCCAAATAAGGGTCGCTTTTTTCCGAGAAAAATATTATTGCGCCAAATAAGGGTCGCTGATTTTAACATTGATTCCAACTGATATTTTTACTATTTTTGTCCGCTTATCGACATAATTAATTTAAATTATTTTAAACCTCTAATTTAGTCTTTAAAATTAATTAAATAGAAAATAAAACGCAAAAAAACATATTTTCATAAAGTATCAGTAATAAAACGTGCTTATCCTGGGTTAGCCAAATAAGGGTCGGCTCGCCATTTAAGGGTCGGTTTTGCAAAACACGAAACCGACCCTTATTTGGCGACCCCCCTGTAGTTATGAATCACTCTCACGGCGCATTTTCTATAAATTTTGAATAAGGTGTAGTTTTGAAAAACATAATAATAAGGCGACAAATTCAGACTTGCCGCGGAAGCTTATGATTGGCAACAAAAGGGGCTCATGCCGCCATCAGAGGGCCACATTTCAGCGGCAAAAGCAAAAGATATTGGCCTAAAAACGTATTTGCGTAAACAAAAGGCGCGATTGAAAAAACCATCTAACCCTTCGAAGCCAGATGGGGATTCACAAAATTCGAAAACGACAGATGAAGATGAAAAGCTCGTAAATATTGATAGCCTGTATGTTGACGTGATGGACGAATCACAAGCCCCGAATATTGAAATTAAAATTGCTGATTTGGGTTTAGCCTGTTGGGCCGACAATCATGAAAATGACGGAATACAAGCAAGACCGGTGAGAAATTACAGTATTCATATCGGTAATGGTATATAATACCATATCGAATTTAAGGCACATTTTGGCACACAACGTACGGTAGGCTTCTAATCTAATGGGTTGTTTAAGGAGTCAACTTTCGCATGGGCAAAAGATAACGAAGCAAAGGGGAAAACTTGCAAGATAACAGCGTTTAACTTAACACATTGACATAGGGATTCCTGGAAAATTGACCCAAAAATTAATCCGCAAGATAACGGGTGACAAGATAACAGCGCAAGGGGTTATTTTTGTGTTCATTAGTTTACGAAGATCATTTGAGTTTTTTGACAATCCTCATGGTTTAAATTTAAAACTCTCAAATTATCCAATCCAAAATACCTATGATCCCAAAGTTTCGTGATTTTAGGAAACGTTGACCTCGAAATATTGAGTCTAGACCCTGGACGGTCCAGACTGGACCGTGAACATCCAACACTTAACTCACATCAAACTTTAGTACCGGGCACTGGAAGTCGTCATTGAACGCGATTTTGACGAAATGGCGGACATTTGGTCGGCTGGCTGTATTTGCTTTGAATTGGCGACCGGCAAAACCCTTTTTAAAGCAAAAAAACAAGTTGGTTGGTCAAAAGTCCAAGATCATTTGAAAAGTATTGCTATGCATTTGGGACCACTGCCGAAAGATGTCGTCCTAGCCGGCAAGCGAAGCAAAGGTTTTGTCCGAAAGTTTCCATGGTTATAACTGGTTTAAAATTAACTCGTCTGCTTAATTAACGTAACTTGAAAAAACTGTTATACAAATACTGTCAGCTACGCTAAGCGGGACTACTTTGGCGTGGCACTAATGTGCGTGGTATTTAGTTGTTCAAATCGAAAGTTAACGCTATTCAAACCATTAGAGGGCAACAAGTGAGCAGAGCTTGTAACCTCAACATTAACATACTAGCTAATAATTGACGCCCTCTAATGGACTATAAATATTTTGTCATCAGCGCTACACTATATAAACCAGCACACGGTAGTGTTATTGAATTTTATGTTTCAATAACCCTCATACTTCAAGCTTGATGATGTATTTAAGGCCCATTTTTTTTATAATAATTTGATTTTTTTCAGATTTCTTCAACGACGACGGGACACATCGTGGTTTAGAAAACATTAAATATTATCCGATTCATGAGAGGATGATAACGGAACACAAATGGTCAAGCGAAGAAGCCGTTCATTTTTCGAAATTTCTATTAAAAATGTTAGAACCTGACCCGTCGAAGAGGCAACCTGCCGCTGAATTGCTGAGAGATGAATGGCTGAATAGCTAGATCTATAAACTCTATTTTGTTAACTTTGTTGATAATTTACTTTATGATTTCATAATAAAAATATTGTCAATTTCCAATCGTTGTTTAGACCCTTTAATAAAATAATAATAATGAGGTTTCAAATACTGCTGATATATTCCGTAACAAATTGGCTTGGCCTTCAAAAAGCCAAGAAGCTATGTGCCAAAAGCCATTGATGCCGAGCCCTAATTAAAATTAAAAATAGTGCTTTAATAAAGAATATTTTTTTTAACTCCTAAAGGGAAGTGTGTGTACATAGACACGCAACGTGTTTTTTCGTCGATTTAAGGCATATGGAGGCCCCGTAGGGCAAAACGGGTATTGGTGACCCCCCGTCAACTTTTCGAGAAAATTCGATTGACGGTGTTTTTTTTTGCGTAGGTTACTCTTTCCCCCTAAGAGTTAATAAAGAATCATATAAACGAAAACATTTTGTTAACAATTCAGAATACCGTTCGGATTGACAAAATATGTTATATTGTGCTACTTTTTTTAATCGCTCTATCGATTCGCAAAATGTGTCGGTGTTTTTTCCTTTTAGACCGTCGACAAAAAGTACATAAAAATATTATGAAATACACACATTCTAAAATACGATTTAACGTCTATAAATTATAGACTAAAGCTCAGACTCTGTACTTGAAAATTCAAAGAAATATATTTGACTCGGTTTAATAAGTAACCAAACATGAATTTGATATTTATCTCCACGACAACTGTCTTTTTTCTTCATTATTTACTAATATGAAATTTAATTGATTTTTTTCCATTGCTATAAATATATATAAATAAATATGAGTAGAGTACGCTGTAAATCGACGCAAATTCTGCGCAATCTATCCGTGTTTCTATTGGCAATAACGGTGACGAGTATCGTAACAAGACTGTACTATGCATATAGCTCGACACGTTCGATTTTGGTTCAAGACCAAATGCCTCCCCTTTCATGTTACGTTATCGCATACAGGAAAAACGGTTACTAGTATACACCAGTCCAAGCAAATTAACACACTCCCATGAAGAAAGTTAGAAAAATATTGGCAAATTTAGGGGTAGTACCGTCGGTCAACTAATTTACAAAAAATGCAAAAAGGAAAGCATTTTTGGAGACAGGGCATACATCATATCAGTTAGGGAAATTCCATTATGCCGTGAGCACCAAACTGACCGTACTATCCTTAATACAATTCATTTAGTATTAATGACTAAAATTGGATTTATTATATTTTCGCTGCAATTGTAGATGCAAGAACGTGCCAAATCTGGCAAAAAGAGCCAAAAACATTTCATCCGATTTGTTGTTAAAAATGTCACGTTTTCTAAATTTCTACAGTTTGCCTAAAAGCGTCACGTTCTCGCACCCAAAGCTGTATTAGTATATAAATATTAAATATGACTTTCTGTTAAGGATTTTTTTTTTTGATGATTTCCTGGAAGCTATTTAACCCCGATGCGCCGGAGTTACAAAGGATGTGTAATTTGCATCGGTTTTTCTCGTCGGATTTATAAAGAATTCTTATAAAATGGGGTACATGTTACGCTTTTGCTTCCAACTCATGCCATTTTTGAGTTTTTAACTTATTTTAATGCATCAACAATTTGTGGGTGGAGCAAAAATACGTTCTTGGGCCAACATTTTTGCTATTTGTACGATAAATTCGAAAAAAACGTAGCATATGAATAAAATATCATAATGCCGATTTGGCTTAATGGTAATCGTTGTAGTGATGAGATGCATTTCAATGAGGTCTTCATTATTCCGATGCTTTTGAGTCTTCAGTTAATCTGCGCTCTCATCACCATCATTTCTGTGGACAAATATAATGCCCAATTTTTATCCCTCGCCACTTATTCATGGTATTCACATCAACCACCTTTGTAGGCAAATCCGGAAAAATCGCAAAAAAAAAATTTGCCAGACCAGAATTGACCCTAATTTAACATAAATGAGTATTCAGGTATACAAAAACAAAAAACATTTACCCTACCGGGTAGGGACGACCCGGCGCCGTAAAATATGAAAAGCCCTATCAAAATATTTACTGTTAATACCAAATGGATAGCTTTCAACTGGTCTGTCAGTAATTTATCTTTCCTTGATGGTTTTTTATATTTTCAATTATATTGGCTTGCTTCAAATCGTTTTTGAATTGGAAGACAGTGGCCTTGTTTTGGCATCTCAAGGGATCTGGTGAAACTCGTCAAAAATGAATGTTCGAAAACTTTTCTTAACACTGTAGAGACTTTTTCAAAAACTGTGGACCGAAAAAAAAACATTTTCGAATAACGAACAAATTTTCCAAAAAAAATTTTTCCCAAAAACTTTAGTACGGCACTACAGAAAAAAATTGAAAATCTGTTTTCTGGGAAGAAAAACTTTCTCATGGAAAACCAGAACTGCCAAAAATTACATGATATCCGTATCCCATTAAAAAGAATTCGATATGCTTCAGTGTAGGAGATTCACGATCGCCTGTCAGTTGCTTTGGGCGATGAGTATGTGTTCGTTTTTCACATGTCAAAGTTTTTACTCGTGGAGATGTGCTCGTCAAGCCGCAATGGTAGCCCGTAGTCGATATAGTTGTACTGCGCCACACTACACAGGACTCAGGGTACACGCCCGAACCGACAAAGTTCTCGACATTGATTTGCCGCCAAATTATACAGGTTTATAATTAATACGATATACCGTATACGGTGTCAACGCACGTTTTTTGTCGTCTTTAAAAGTTGAACTAGAAAATGCTATACAAAAGTAGTAATTTACTATTTTAATAAATATTAAATTCAAATTGTTTTTTTTTTCACTGCAATAGAAACTAAAACAAAAAGAAAATTAGTAAGAAATTTTTGCACGCAACTACTTGACCGATAATTTATTTAAATTTGCGGTCCGCGAAATTTTCCGCAAAGGTTTCGAAAAAGACCCCCCGCCCCCGCTGAGAAATTTCGGAAAAAAATGGGTACTAAATTGAAGCCCGCAATTTACTGAGTTTAGCGATCTATTTTTTGTAAAAAAATAACGCACCGTTTTTCAACAGTTCCATTTTAAAAATTAAAAAATTGCGAAAAATGATAGTAGTTTAAAATTAAATCGTCGATTGCGAAAAAATAGAAACTTCCTACTCCCATTTGTCTTTTAAATTAATTCAGAGGGACTCTGTTTATACATTGGGTCAATTTTGAACAAATTTGGAGGATACTACTGAATGTTTTACATGAATTTCCGCCGTTTTTTCTTGTATATTTTTTAGATAGCAAAACTCGAGGTTTTCCACACGGCAAAAACTCGAATATGGCCATCTAGAAAATGCGGGAGAAAAGACGACGGATTTTCATGTTAAACGCCGAGTATAAATATTATATTTTGATTTATTTCTAGATTTGTTTCCATCCGATGCAAGTCAGAGGGCAGATAATGACACTGTCTCAAATGGCGTTACCGAAAATAATCGTTGAATATATATGTAGAGCCGATAACAGTCTGATACGAAGAATTTGATTGATGTCACCAATCGTACCACTTAAACCGTTTAAAGTATTAGCTATTACGCGTCCTGTAAATTCTGAACACAATAAAAAAATTGACGGATATTGTCAACTGCACTTTCGCCAAATCGTAGATTAACTTGTAGATTAAATGTAAAGTACAGTGGTGACTCCCTTAAGTGGAGCAAAAAATTGGCCAAAAACGCGTCACTTAAGGGAGTCGCGTCACTTACGGGGGCGTCACTTAAGGGAGTCACCACTGTACGTATTATACTCGAAGTTAGTACTCAATTTATATCAAAACTCTTCAACATGTTCTTGTTTACACAGGGCCCATAATTTATGGGCTAAAATAGGCGTCAGGCCTGGTATATAAACCAAATGGTCAGTTATAAGTTGAACACAACTAAAAAGTATTTGTTTTATTTGTATCAAAGAAAAAATACACCAGGTAAATCTAATGTTCCACAAAACACATAAAAACGAAACATTAGAGTGCACGGTGTAATAAATTTGCGGATACACTAAATGACAGTGTCGATCTGGACTTCCGGATTACATTGATCAACAGCGACCTCAAGTGCACCAAAAAGTTTTTTCTCGTCCAAGGGTATGGTCGATGACTGAGGTGGCGTCAAATCGTTGAAATCTTAAAATATGTAAAAATATCTCTTTGAAATGTGTGTCGATTTACTCACTCGAAATTGACGCCTTTTCTTTCTAGTTTGGATTATAAACGTTATAATACCAACAAGAATTGCAATGACTAATAAAACGACGAATAGGCCGGCGACGGCTATCAATGTCGTCATAGAAATTGTTGCTAAGAAATATACAGTCCTTAGTCCTATTAGGAATCATTGTCCCATTGTATGAACTTTTTCGCAAACATTGTCTACAGGGAGGTCGTCAAATAAGGGTCGGTCTCGTCTCTTAAAAAATCGACCCTTATTTGGCGCAATAATTTATTTGCCAAAAAATGAACCCTTATTTGGCAACCCGACGGTCGGGGCCCGACCCTTATTTGGCGACCATAAAATACTTTCATTACTTGCCCCATTAGCGAAGCTATTTTTGACAAATAAAAGTGTCAGTAAATAGCGGATCGTCCGGTATGAAAGTAAGAAGCGTAATAATTCGTCTCGATAATTTTTTTTTCACTTACGTAAAATAGTGACCACAGCTTTGAAAGAGGGATGTTCAACGTTTTTTCGCTATAAAATTGATACTAGTACTACTAGTAGTAGGGCATTTTGAAAACAAAACAGTATTTATATATGTATAGGTTAAAATATCCCGCCTCTTGCAACACGATTTTGATATTCATTGGTACAGTAATATGTTCCCCCTGCATATTTTGAAACCGTCATCAAATTGAAAGAAACAAACTTTTGATTTCTGCAACTCAAGTCGCCCGCTTTTAAATTTTGCGCCGCTGCCCAAACATTATTACGAAAGGCTTTTTTTGTTTCGAAAAGACATTTTTGGCCTTATAAAGCCATTTATCACGTGATTGTATAAACGTGAGCAAACACAGCAATAGCTGGTTCTGTGGACCTGATTTTGGACACAGTGTAGTCTACCAAAAGCGTCGAAATTCATGAACGTTTTTATAATTCATAACTTACGGTATTGGTATTTTAATATCTCTTTCAACTCAATCCACACGGTGTCCCAATCCATTGACAATCATTTATATACTTTTATGTGGGTTGGGACACCACGTGGATTCATTTGGAATAGAGATTAAAATATCAATACGTTCTTTTTATTTATGGTTATCGTCGATAACTTATCGATCATTTTCCATCACTAGGAGCAATAATTTTATTATATGAGTGATACACAATTAGTCCGAAACGTGCCTAAAGTACTATTAACGACTGCTAAAAGCGTTTTGTCGCCATCTATTGTTGAAAAACGCAATTCCAGATATTTCCAGCCACATGGACAGTTAATAACGACGGCCGATCCTTCCTGGACATATGTTGACTGTCTTCGATTTTAATTATGATACTGTAAGCGCACACGTCAAAGTGCGCTAATTTAAAGATTTAAGAAATAAAATAATCATTTCTAAAAATCGAATCTTAAAGATTGTCAAAAATAAAGAGCCCAAACCCATGTTGATTTCTCAATGAACATTCTCTTTCTAATGACCTTATTCGAAAATAATTTATTTTTACATCTTCAAATTGATTTACTGCGGTAAGAAGAGGTCTTTTCTTTCATTTCGGAAAACAGTTACTGGTCGCATCGATCCCATTCAGATTAAAATTGGAAATCGAAAAGTTCTAACTTCGAACGAGAAGTTCATGAGCAGATTTTGTTTGTTTAGAAAAACCTTTCCTGAAATACACTAGGCATCAGGTAATCTTTAAATACATTAGTGATCTGAACCATTAAACGTACATTAAAGATATAAACTGATTCTGAAAGAGTCTTGCGATTTGCATGTTATCTCATCAAGTACTTCTTAATTCAAAGAAAGTACAGTCTATGGTAAAGACGGTGTGGAATTAACAAGTACTTGACGAGATAACAACCAATTCTAAAGCCTGACATAATCACTTTATATCTTCAAGGCATGCCTGCAACCTGCCAAAAATAGAACATGGATATAATTTATAAATTTATTTATCATTATATATTTTAGCAGCATTGAACGAGTGTACTGACCATAACTGACCAACCCCATTCATGAATGTGTGGTCCATTTTGCGTTGTACGATTAACATGGTCATCAACATCAATAGGAACAGCAGAAAATAAAATACAACAAAAAAACGCAAAAAAAAAATCAAGGAAGAAAATTGAAAAATTAGACGAACTCGAGCATCGCATCCTTAAGTTTTGAAAGCCTGATTGTACAATGTGTACTACATGTAGAACAAAATATAATGAATACTCTGTCGCCTAGAATTTAAACGATTTTAGGACAAGAGTCGTATGGTAGGTTGAAATTTGAAATCGTGGTCTATGAACTTTTTACGAGGCTTAAGGGTCTCTCATATCCTTTGTCGATGCATTAATACTGAATAATCAGGTCATTGGTTAGCATCGCTCGTAGATTTTAAAGATAGATTATGTTAGTTCATGAAATGGAGCAAATCTGCCAAGTAAAACTAGCAAACGAATTAAAACCCCGTTACAGCATTTTTGGAACATATGAGCACCTGATTTCAACAATGCTGTCCACTGGTGAAATAAATTACATCCGGCAGGCCACTCCGCGGATAGGGTATTTTGGCCACCATAAAATTGGTCACCAAATGCCGTCTTAAACATCATTGGGCGACCATTTGATTGCCAAGTGTGGTTCAAAATATCACTTGTCTTGCGCTCAAAACATTTTTGAGATAAAATGCCAGACCCTTGAAATTTAAGGAAACTTTCAGCAAAAGACACGTGTAATAAAGCTGGCAGATTAAAGATAAGGTCGCAACAGTTAAAACATGGTAAGACTTATTATTATATCTTATTATACAGTCCCGACCTTCAAATTGTGCAATTTGCGTTTCCGAAAAAACTTTCGCTATTTTTGAAGTAATACCGTGCACAATTTGAGGGTGCACAATTTGAAAGCCGGGACTGTATATAAAAATGAGAATTTTTGTAAAGAAAATTATTCGTTATCAGACTGCTAAATATTTAACTGATAATTTCGTAATATAACTTACGGCTTTTTGGCGAAATTTGATGTGTAATTTAGAACTGGGAAAATTATCTTGGGCTAACAATTGATATTTTCCGCAAATTAAACGTATAATTCGCATTTTCTGTTTGCAATTATACTCGCAATTTGCAGGGACAATTATTTACGTAATTTGAAAGTAAATAAATATACAATTTTACATTCGTGCCGAAGAATATGCCAAACTAAACATATAATTTGCGAAAAATTTTCTAATAATAATTTAACTCTTGCAAATAGCATTTTTAATTGGCTCAGCGTGAATGTATAGTATTTGGTTAGACTTTCTTTAGAAAGAAAAAAAAATAGATTTTTTTAATTTCAAGCACAATTTTGAAAAAATAAATCGTCACATAATGCCCATGCTCACAATCATGTTAGTCGCGAGCTTCTAAATTAGTGAATAAAAGTCTGATCATGCAATAACGAATATCTAAAATCAAAATTACGGCATACCGAGCAGAAATTTCTATTTTCAATAATGAATTACGAGTCAATTGGTTTGGGAAAAAGTGAATTTCTTTGAAAAACGTAAATATTAAAGCGCCCTATAACTACATTAAGTAGCGCTCTCATTAAGTGCACGTGAATATAGAGGGCACATTACCCTTTCAACATTTTTATATTTAATAATAATTAGTAAAAATGGGGAACAAGGGTTTTTAATCCTTTTTAATAGCATCACAAACGCCGTGAGAAGTGATAATTCGTGATCAAGAAATATACCAAAATAGGAATTCCCGGGCATTTTCTGTGAGAGACTACTCAGCGTCTCGCATGAACTACGGCGTTTTTTTAAATCTTATTTGCAGTTATAAAGATTTTAGAAAGAACAAAGTGATGGTGCTAGAGATCATTTTTCACCTCGAAGGGCCTTTCGGAGTCAAAAATGCTCTCTAGCGGCTAAATGTGCGCCCATTTTAATTTTTGAATTTCAAATTCCTGTTCTACGGTTCGAATTACATCATAAATGTGAGTTTCAGAAAAATCATTGTTTCTGGACAAACAAAAGCTGAAATCCCCATCTCGCAAATAAGAAAGAAAAAACGGCGGGTATTCATATGAGACTCTGAGTAACACATTATAAAGGAAGCATGTAGTTATGAAGGCCACTTGGATAGTTTACGAGATTCCTAATGTCCGTTAACGTTACAAATATATGTTTTTTTCAAATTAACAGGTGTTTTCGTGAATATTAGATAATATGGATATAATTTTACAGGCTCTTGTTATGATAATGAAAAAGTTGAAAATCAAATGGGCATATCTATCTATCGGGCGGAGCAAAAGTGGACTTAGAGACGCACATGGGAGTTAAACAAAATACACTGTATGAAATTGAAGCAAATAATACGTTGCATAGTAGCGCGAGTTAAATATATCAGCAAGGTTTAACTTGAATGCGCGGGTTGAGATGATTGGATGAACAAGGTGATTTTGAATGTCCAATTAAAAGCAGAAACAACGTGTATGCAGTTAAGTTATCACGTTCAATTGTAATTAACATTTCTTTCTAAACCATATAATTGTTTTTTGTATATTGATAATTTAATATTATTGTACTGATAGGCGATTAAGTTGACAGGTTATACACCCTTAACCAGTTATGTTAACAGCAGGAATCTTAAGAAAGTTGCGTTGTTAAAACACTTTTTGAAACGAAGCCTTTTGTGATTTCTAATTATCTAACACGGCAGCCTACCCAATTATCTTAACAAAATTCAATTATCTTAACACTTTTAAGATAACTGGTTAGTTTATGTACTTTTGTCTTGATCCCGCGTAGTGTTAATTTAACTGCGCACCTGGTGCATGTATTTAAATAATAAGCAGACGCTCGTTAGCCTTGATGAAGAAATGACCTTTAGAGATGATAAGGTCGACATCAAGATCGACCGTAGAGGGTTAACTGACACCGACCAACATGGGGAAAGTAAAATTGGGCGAAATCAGTAGAGACCAGAGTGAACAATTTTGGTCATTTTTAAATATGTTTAACATATAAGGTGCGTTCCATTTGAAAACGCGGCAGTCTACAATTTTATCATGCACCGCTTTCAAATGAAGTTCACCTTGAATTACCTCATAGCGGTCTCCACAGGTTAATACGGTATTTTTATTGGAGACTTAAAATTGTACATTTGCCAAGCAAGTCGATGCCACTTTAGAAAAACCTTTGCACCAGTATGGATATATATACTATAATCAAACAGCACCGGTTGGACTCGGAGAAAGTCGAATAAAAATAGAGACAAAATACTACCAGGTGTAGCATTCAGAATGTTTTTGTCTTATTGTTAACATAAAGCTAGGTGGCAATGTGGAGGAGTATGTGATTCAACATTGCCACGTAACATATTTTAAGTTTAACAATAGATAAAAAAATATTCTGAATTCTGTACACGGTAGTATTTTCAATCTCAATATTCAGGTACATTTCAAAACAAATTTACATGCCATAGATTATATAGGGTGTAACGATAAAGATTTACGATTGGGCTTCCGAGTTAACCCGTAATCCAAACTTACGACCGATACGACATCATTTATTTATGATTATATCCGCTTGCTCCGAATCGAACCGGTCCTAATTACGGTCTAGTGGTGTCCAGTGTTTTAGTACTCGGCGATGGGGCGCAATTGGGTATACCGATGAGTGCTGCGTTTAGATTTTTGAAGAAATTTGAGCAGGGCAAAGACGAGCAAGGATGAAATAAAAATTATCATACTTAGTTTACCGACATTCGATTCATGCAATCTATATCGATTAAAATCAATATCATTGAAATAATCATCTTCTTCGAACCCGGTTTTAGAATGAGGTTAATTGCGTTCAATTAAAACTGTTAAAATTAATCGTGTAATGGATACACCGGCTCCCGTTCAGGTTGGCGACGAAAAACGGCGGAAATAGGGCATGGCAAGTTTATACAACAATTTGAGATCAAAAATTCCATCTAGCGAATGTGACTTTCGTCAAAAATTATTTATTCGTAGCCCGTAAAAACGCTCAGTTGATTGTTCTCCTAGCTGAAACGGGGCCCTTTAGTCGTCATATTAACGATCATCGTATTAATCGTCAATATTCAAAGATAAGACTTTAATTTACAATGCTAATTTAGCATCGAAATATTTCTGAGATTATGAAGAAAATTGGCACTAATATAGACTAGCTGCGCACCAAATGGCAAGAAACCGCAAAAATATATACAAAATACAGGGGGTTGATTAAACTCGAAAGGTCGAAAAAACTGTCTTGACTTCATAACCATCTAAAAAAAAATTTCCCCCACAAGGCCTTGGAGCTAAAAATTCAATATTACATGATTTTATAAAAAAAATGTAAAAAGACATGATTTCTATGCTTTAAAAAAACTGACTTGACCTTATAACGGTCCAAATGACTGACCTTATAACCAACCCCGCCTGTATGTGTTTTTATTAAAGCCACTTTACAAAAATCGATTATCATCGCAATGAGAAAATCAAGACAAAACTAATATTCAATGGAATGTTAATTTTCATGTATTTTCTATTTATGAATTTTAGATTTCGTTATATGTTAGGGGTGCGAAATACGAAATTCTGAAATAAAAATAGATATTCATTTAGTTGCTCATTAGTGAAGCCTCTTTCGCGTATGCGAGTTAAATAGCGCAATTTTAATTTAATTTTTGTTTTTTTATTGATGGAAATAATCTATTGAATGCTTCCTCCAGCGTCGAACCGTTAACTTTGGAAACACGAAAATGCCGCAAGTTGCCAAATTCGACTATATTTCGAAAGCTAGGCACAGGGTATCAAATGGAGTCAGACAGCTTGTCAGTGTTATTTAAAATTCTACTATATCTGCAATATAAAAATTCTCCTCGTTGTGTAAAAAAGTCGTTCACATCGTGGATTCGAAAGTTTATAAAAAACACAATAGAGTCAATAAAACATCCGCCATATCCTTTTTTAGTTAAAAGTGGACTTTAGTCACCGCCACCTCATTTTCTCATTTTTCGAGTTCAGTAACGGTGGCGTGCGAAATTCGAGCAGACGAAAGAAAAACTTCCGCCATATCTACCACTCTACTTCCCTTTTAGAATTTAGAATCTATTTATAAAATTGATTATTTTGTAATACAAAATTTGTATCTTATTTCATTGAATACCCTAGCTTGGCGAACTCATTATCTTTTGAAGTAACGCAGACTGACGTCTATTGATCAGCCCCGATCGAAATAAGCTATATGCGTACTTTCTAAGGAGCGTAGTCAATGTGCCTTTTCAATCGGTTTTGATAGGGCGCAACTAGGGCTACTCCCACACGGTCTAGATATTTGTGTCGTGTCAAACCGCGACAGTTAGACGATGATTACGTAATAATTCACAAATTACACAATTAGAAAATTATTATTCTTAGTAATTAATCTAAAACACTATTAAGAATAAGCTTTAAGTTAAATTTGTTGTATGATTTACGTTTTTTGAACTAGTACTTTCTCCGAGCTTAACCGATGCCGCGGAAATCCTCCAGACTAAAATATGACAAAAACTCTGCAACAGACGACCCGCCAATATAAATTGATAAACTCATCTAAATCGAGAAGTACATTCATTGCATTCATATAGGATACCTTTTAATTCTCCAAAAAAGCGTCCCATATGAGAGCAACAATAATTTAAAATACCCCCATAGACCATTATTATTGTATGAGATACATTTAGTAAAAATTTGGTGAATTTCAAAGCTCATTCTAATATAACTCTAATACTACTGTACTTCTAAACTCAATTTTAAGACACTCACTTTGGGGATCAATGACTTTTAAAACCTTCTTTTAACATACAATTTTCGTAAACGGTATTTTAAGACGGTTGTTTTAGAATAAAATTAATGAACGAAAAAAAAACAATCGCAAATGTTTTACTAACAATAAGTGAAAGCAAATTTCCTCGTTAAAATGTGCATGTTAAAAACAGGTTAAAAATCGGTCCCCTCATTTTGCTGCAACCATACAATTTGATAAAAAGGAAAAGTACAGAAGCACAAGCGAAAACAACGCTCCTTATAATACTTCACTTTATTCCAAATCGTACTCTCGCCGAAGCAAACTGGTGCCCAAATCAGACTACGCATGCGCACGGGAGTGAAATGAACTAATGAAAGTGCTGGATGTATTCAAATGAATTTTTAAAAAAGAAAAAAATAAAATACCGTTGTAGTCCATTCAAAACTTGCCTCGACATCTGGAAAAATCGTTCGACAAGTACGAATTGGTTGACCAACGGTACAAACTATAGACCCTCGTTTATCAATGCCGCGTATGATTACTTTTTCTTATTCTAGAATATTTCCAAAATTCGTTGCAAAAAAGGACAAATGTCAACAAATCCAGACTAGGACAAAATTAGGCATATTCATAAACGACGACCCATAAATTTTGGCCCATAATAAAGACTTCTGAACATTCTAGAGGATTTGAATCAATGCAATGAAAAAATATAAAAAGCTTTCGAAAACCGGTCCTGCAGTTATGTCATCCTTACCGCGGGATAGGATAGGCGCGTGACAGTCCGCCTTACTGGGCCCAAAACATCGGTCACACGAATTATCACACGGTTTACATTTGTTCATCACGTTAACGTCAACGTTGGGCGTGTCCCGTCGGTGGTCAACGGTTGCCTGGGCGGGCGCATACTCCACATATGTATTGCGCGGGCACGCTTTAAGACATTGACGGGACTGCGAGTTAAAATAGGCGTCCTTGTTGCACGCGGTCACGTACTGATTACTGGCGGTTCCATGTAACCGCAAGTGAAATAACCGCAATTTACCGGATTGACTTGAGGCGCCCACATTTTCAATTCTGAGCTTCCATTTTTTACCGGGCACGATTGCCGGTTCATCCCACATGTGAACGGTCAAAAATTCAAACTTGTCAAAACCGCGCGATGAGAAGTCATGCGGCCGCTTCTCCAAAATATTTGAGACCGTGCCCAAGGGCGAAATAATGGAAATTTTCAAATCACCTCGGCGACCAAAATCAAGAGATAACTTAACCATTACATGCTCCAGCTTATCAACAAATTGGTCACAGCTTGCGTCAATATCGAATTCGACGACTAAGGGCTCTTTCGCGTTAATTTCGCGCGCGTCTGATGACTTATCAATTACTTTGGTGGTACAGTTGCGCTGCTCGGGCACCGGATCCCAATCACGCGCCGCCTCCACCAGTAAACCGGCATCCATTAACCCGTAACCGTACCGGTGGGAATACTCCCGACCCACACCGTTGGTCATCCAATCAGGCGCCTTTAATTTGCGCTTTTTTGATGTTCGCAGGACGAGATGCTGCATGTCGCGCCAAGACAGATTCTTATTAGCCTCGAGCGCCAACGCAATAATCGCTGCAGCAATCGGCGCGGAAGCGGATGTGCCTGTATGCCTTGAATACAATTGTTACTATATATTATCAACTGAAGGCGCATAGTTCGATCCCGCCATCTAACAAAACTTTTTTATGTCACAAAAAACATTAAATTTAGTCCCTTAGGTATTTTTTTAGGTTGCAGAAAAAATTTGAAAATTTGAAAAAAATTTTTTTATTCCGATAATTTTAACCCACGAAAAATCGATTACGCTTTTTTCTGCAACCTAAAAAAAACTACCTTAAGCCCTTGGCCTTTTAGCCACATCAATCAAACTGGTACACAATTTCCAAACCCATTCTAATCGTCTGAAATGGTAGGTTTTTTCTGCCAAATGTATATGTAGATTTTCCGTTTTTTTTGTCTCAAAATTTATTTTGAATATTATTTTGAATTTTAAATCAGATAATAAAAACAATTTTTTTATGTAAAATTGACCACTTTTATTGATCAACACTGTTTGGGGGTTTAAGGACCACAAACAATAGAGACAGCTGTTGTCAAACCGTTTCTTTCCGAAGATATTTTCGGCCACAAGGGGGCTCTGTAGGGTCCCTGCCAGGTATTACCTGGTCACCGTTATATAAAGAGCGGTTGGGTTTGGTCAGTTATTTAACCCATTTTGTCTTTTCGGTTATTCTCGGTTATTTTTAAGCAATTACTCTCTTTTCCCAATTAATTGTGTTGTATCTCCTTTTATCTTTATGGGTTGGTTTTAGTGCCACCTTTTATTGAACCGGCTAATTGCATTTCACTTGGAATAATTCCGTAATTAGACACTTTTTTTGTGTTTAACTCGCAAACCGTATCCAGCCGTGTTCACATAACAATGAAGGACGTATAAAAAATTACCCCAAAAATAGTTTTTTATTATGTAATGAAGTCAATGTAGTGTGTAGCCGACGTCCTGTCGCGACATAACCCAATTGTTGTCCATAATTTACAACTAAATGTATCTGACTTGTTAGACAAGAAAATATACACAATGACCAAAATAGTGGCGATTTTTCGAATTCAAGTGATAATTGCATGATATGCGTTGTTTAGACTTTATCGAACGCAGCTCATGAATCACTTCCAAAAAACATTCGAATAAGCCGTTCTAATTTACATACAGTTTAGAGTCTACAACATACGGTTTAGATTCTAAATTTTAAAATTGATTTTACATAGGGTGCGCAGTTATCTTGCGGGCAGTTATCTTGCGAAAATTGCCGCTCGTACGCTTATCTTGCGACTTTTCAAAATTAAGTTTTTCGGGATTTATAATATTTATGTGCTATGCACTGAGCAGTTATCTTGCGAAAAACGCTTATCTTGCGACTTTTCAAGGACAAAGTTCGCAAGATAACTGCGCACCCTGTGTATTTGTCGAAATAAAAATATAATTAGGTCTACATAATAATTACAAACGAACCCTAAACAGATTTTGCGCTCAAAATAAGCCATTATTTTAGTTTCCAGCCTCTTACGGACTCTATAGAACTTCCATGTTGTAACCCTACTTGCGAGAAGCCGAAAATAAACATTAGTATACACTGTACGATAAACTGAAATTTTACTCAGCGTGTCATATGAATTCGCGGCGTTTTTATTGCCTATTTTCTAGGTGTCAAGATTCCAGTTTTCCCGTGGAAAGATGCTCTCTAGCGGCTGAACGTGCGCCGTCTTCAATATTTTTTGTTTCAAATTCGTGCTCTATAAGCGAATTGCATCATATATGTCAATTTCAAAAAAAAATGTATTTTTACTAACGAAAAAACAGAATCTGCCCAGGTAGAAAACGCGCGAAACACCGGGAATTGTTGGCCAAATATACCCCTGGATATAATAAGAATTAATATAACCCCACCGGATATAATTAGAATCTTACTTTTCAGTACATATATGTCGTAAATCCGTCGTAACAATTTGTTTTTCTGAACTTGATCCCGACGAATAGGTGGAAGCGAGAGTGGACGCGCATTGCTCGGAATACCAGGGTATTTCTTCAGTTTCCGAGGTTGAGCTGATTGAAATGGTATAAATAGAATTGGTATACCCGTCACAATTACAATGGTCCTGATACCGACCCCCATTGCCAGATGCCCAGACGAAGATTGAGCCAAGTCCCTTCCGACCCGTCAGAGCGCCCTTTTCGAATGCCTCGCGCGCTAATTTTGCCGGGCCGTCAACCTATCAAAAAGATATTATACGCGTGATTATGGAAACAGTTATTCGTATAGATAAAATACAGTTGTATCACCCATATCCTTACAGCCCATATGATATGGGCCATATCTATCCATTATGAATCATATTTTATGATAACGCACCAATTTTATCAACATGTATTGTTAACATTGAGCGTTGAAGTAAATACACAAACTGTATGTATATTTTCTACTTATGAAGTTCATCCATGACGTTTATCAAAATTGCATATACCGGAAATTAATCATCTGGGAAAAAATCTGCACGGAGCAAAGCAAACAAAACAAAAAACACGTTTTTTTTTCTCAAAACATATAACCGGAAATTTAGGCATTTGTCCGTATTTTGAACGGAAACAAAGCTCAAGCTTAGCTTAAGACCAGTAATACTGAATAATAAATTCAGTGAATATCATGCATTTTGTTGTTACTAAAAATATTTGTCTTCAATTAGAATATCATATTATTTTTAGATATCAATATTTCAGCCAGCGTTGAACGCTTTGTTATTTTTACATACAAAAGTTCCGGTTCAGGGAAAAAAACTTTAAATCCACCAAAGCTAGACATTAGTAAAGTCCTTGTTTGCTAGCCACTTCTGTTCAATCGAAAAAAACTATATTATTCCAAAAAAGAATTATAGCATTCACATTATAGCACACCCCTGCCCCTTTATATGTTAAGGACGAGTCAGTCGATTTGTTTACAAACGTTACGTTCGGGAAAACGCTATAAAATCCGATTTACAAGAGCTCTTACAATATTGAGATTGACGCGGTGATGTCAAACAGTATTAAAAAGGATACGAAGATCGTCTAAGTAGGTGAATTCTTAGAAGACAAACACATTAAAGATAATTTACTATGCATTAGATGATATTGATGACTAAGCTTAATTACATGAAAATCTATGTAAACGTAAACAGACAATATTTACATATTGAACGATCATCAATAATTGTCGTCTTAGACTACAAACAATGACATATTATATTATACTTTACTAAAATTATTTTATTTAAATACGTCATTTTTTGTAGTATACTGCGAATTTACCGCGTTTACGGTTATCCTGGCAGATTTATCCCCAAAACAATTTAACCTAATCCACCAATGCCCTTGCAGTTATCGCGCAGTTTTTCTATGTAAAACTGTCCAACAACTACGCGGGGGTTATTTTTTTAATCACTTACGGTTCTGCCGTCGTCGTCTGGGCCCCAACTAGCGGAATAAATATCGACGTGATCTGGGGAAAAGCCGATGGACTTTGCCTCGACCATATCAGTCACATCCCCGTCCAGCATGCGAATTCCCCCAATTTTCGCATTGTAGGCAATGCCCGGTACGCAGACGCCGTTTTTCCATTCGGCGGCAACCTCGCCGGCGCATCTAGTCCCATGCCGGTTAATTTCTTTGTGGTACCCCTTCACATCTTCCGTTAGTTTGATTGACTTATCTGGATAGTAATAAGAATTCGAATTCGCAAAATTGATACGATCGTTATCAGAATTATAATGAGGCATTGGATCCTTTTCAAAGTTCAAATCTGGAAATTGTTAAATATCGAAAAATTATTTTAAAATCATTTAAAAAAAGACTATTTATTTGAAAAAGATCAAATTATTGAAACAAAAAATATATGAAAAAGTATTTAAACCAAACAATATACATTAAAAAAAATAACAATAATAATTATTAAAAAAAAAATTAAAATTGATAAAATCAACAAATTATTCAAACAAAGACATGATTACATCCAAAAATGTGAATCTTTATTTGGACTTCACCTAAAAAAGTCGAAAAAGTTTTTAACAGTTTAAAGACTACATAAGGGGGGAGGTCTTCATCCACAAAAAGCGTTTACGCGTTTAAAAAAAGCGTTTTTAAAAAAGACATGATTTCAAAGATTTTTTCCAAAAAAAAATGCTTCACAAAAAAATTGACTTGACCTTAGTGCAAGAAAAAAATGACTTGACTATAATGCAAAAAAGATGACTTGACCTTATAACAGTCACACGCAGTGACCTTATAACCCCCTGTAGTTATTATTGAAATTTCAATTCGCAATTCGAAAAACAAAAAAATATGCTAAAATCTTCTTGGGAATACCGAGTTGGTATCAGTGTATTGACAAGTTTTTTTCTTAAAATTTAAAACTCGACCTTATCATTGCTGTTAACATCGAAGCTAGAGTTTTTATCGTAATTTTTGCTCAGGTCGGGATGCGTCCATTCAATCCCATCGTCCAAAATGGTAACAGCGACCCCTTTTCCCGAATATCCCAATTCCCATGCCGCTGTCACATTCATGTGGCGGATATTACCTTGTGATACGTCCGACGCAAAATTACGGTTCTATTTTGAATTAGAAAATGAGAAACAAAATTTATTTTAGATACCTAATGTGATTAAATACCTTATAGGTACACTAAAGCTATACTACAACTTCACCACTATTAGAAAGTCAAAATACACCCCCTGCGCTGTTATCTTGTCACCCGTTATCTTGTAGATTTTCCCGTTGGCTCCGTTATCTTGCAGATTTTTTTCGGCCAATTTTCCAGGAATCCCTATCTTTATGTGTTAAGCCCTGCGCTGTTATCTTGCAGATATCCCCGTTCGCTCCGTTATCTTGCAGATTTTTTTCATGCGATAGTTGCAAAATAACAGCGCAGGGGGTGTAGTGCATATAAAATATAAAAAGTAAAATATCACATGTAAAAAACGCCATGCAAAANAAATACACCCCCTGCGCTGTTATCTTGTCACCCGTTATCTTGTAGATTTTCCCGTTGGCTCCGTTATCTTGCAGATTTTTTTCGGCCAATTTTCCAGGAATCCCTATCTTTATGTGTTAAGCCCTGCGCTGTTATCTTGCAGATATCCCCGTTCGCTCCGTTATCTTGCAGATTTTTTTCATGCGATAGTTGCAAGATAACAGCGCAGGGGGTGTAGTGCATATAAAATATAAAAAGTAAAATATCACATGTAAAAAACGCCATGCAAAAGACTACATAGAAGATACTACCTGTAGCATTATTAGACACGGTCAAAAATTTGGGAGAGGCAGTCTTTTTCATTCAAAAAGCTAGATTATTTTGCTAACTCAACCCTGAAAATTGGGGTCAATATACCACATGTCAACATAAAGCGGATCCATTTTGTTTTCTTCAACATAGTCCCTTTTAACGCGCCTCTTTACCCGTTGCTGCTCAATTGAAATAACGTTGGGCTCCAATAAAATTGCATGTTGGTCGAGCGGTGTGCCCATTTCCCCCCCATAATCCGACGTCGATCGTCGCGACAGTCGCCGGTGCCGAAAGTGATAAAAACCGGGAATAACCGGGCCTAGATTGATAAAGTCGTGGCGAGCGGCGATGGCATCGACCGCGCTCTCATCATCAATTTCGACCGCAAAATCATGCGTAAAAGAGGCCAAACCAAATACACTCAATTCACACAGGAAAATCTGTCACAACGGTATTTAAAATATTCTTTCACGCCTTCGAATGTCCTTTTTAATTACCAATTAATAATTAAAATTATACAGTAACCCACACAAATAAGTCACACAATCTATCTGAAAAAACTGTATTTTATTAGGATAATTGGCAGTTAATTAGGTAGCTGTCTCGTATTTGAAAAGATGGTTTTTACAGCCTTAAATGTGGCCTTTTGTTATTTCTTTATACGATTTATACGAAAACTGTATAACACGAGAGTGTTAAAAGTAATTTTAGATTAACTCTAAAAATGGGCACCGTGGTATTTCGTAGAAAACGTTTTTCGGGGAATTTCACGTTTTTATGAGGAAACTTTTACCGAAGAAAACATCCAAATACACGTACTCTACTATCATTATGTAATGAAGATAATATCTACTAGACATTATTAATATCGAATATATTATGAATGGACAATACGAAAATATGCGATAAGTTGTGGCACCGGTTCAATTTGGATAAATTGTGACAAGATCTAGTTTTTGGAGTATTGCGCCTAAAGAATTTTGAACTTAATTGGGACTCAAGTTAGAATTTACATTACACAAAAATGCATATACTATTTTGTTGACTTTTTACCAATTTAGTCGGTGCCAAAAATTTGTATACAAAGTATACGGGTCCCGTATTACGGGAGTCCCTAACTGAGACAGTGATTAGTTTTTGTTGATACAAAAATCATTATTTGAATTAATATGTAATGTGGAACGGACTAGTAGGCGCGTAGGCCCTAAAGGAGTTTTTAAATACCGTGCCCATCTCATAATAATTTTTCTCTGTTTGAACTTGAAAATCTAAAAAATCACCGTTTTACATTTGTCCATCCTTTTCCGCTTTTTCTTCTTATATCAACAACCAATTTCCATGTTTAAAAATCGTTTTTTTTTGTTTCGTGATTTTATGATTTGATATTTCTTGTTTTTCTCTCCAGAAAAAAATATCCTCAGAAAAAAATTGTAGCTTTTTGGTGGCCCCTGGTTATTTTTCGGTCTCAAATGAGCTTCTCTTTGGACTTCGATGCTTATTTGTTGAACTTCTTGGGCTGTGGCGAATTGGAATGGGGCTGAGTTGTCACGTGCGGAACTAAACGTCGCTCATTGGCTCAAACTTTCCCTTGATCAGAGAACTTCAGTCTAAAGACTTCTCCCGTTAATTTTCGGATTATTATCGACATAATCGGTATTTTCTGTCAATTTTTGTCATCTCGTTTTTTTTTGTCAAATAAATTAGACAACAGGTAGAGTATATGTTTTTAATAATATACACCACCCACCTAAGTAAGTTAACAATATTCATGTAAGTTAACACTTTTTTCACTACTTACTTGATTGTTACTTGATTGTTACTTAAGTCTTTTTATAGCGAAATCCACGCGGTGTCCCAATCCACTAAAAAAG
This sequence comes from Oikopleura albicans, assembly GCA_004367875.1. Classification (NCBI taxonomy): domain Eukaryota; kingdom Metazoa; phylum Chordata; class Appendicularia; order Copelata; family Oikopleuridae; genus Oikopleura; species Oikopleura albicans. Next base: position 3,650 of record SCLG01000009.1, on the reverse strand, counting down.
ATAAAGATGACTGTCTGGAACTAAACAAGCAATTGTAATAATCAGAGGGATTTTTAAAATTTCCGTTTTCATTTGTAAAATGTCCCCTCCTTAATTTACATTTTACAAATGAAAACGGAATTTTTTTTAAATCCGTCTTAGTATTACAATTGCTTGTTTAGTTCCAAATAGTCTAAAATTTAGAATCTAAAACCTTAATGGGGGTTAAACAAGAAGTTTGGGAGCTGAACGTTAACCTTAAAATGTACCCGTGTTTGCAGATCTGTATCTATTTCAGATTGCACAAATTAAGATTTTACCAATTTTGGATGGTTTCTCGCCATTCCAAGGAGCTTCCGAAATAAACGTAATTTCTAAAGTAGTGACTTGGTCAATACAATTTTAGCGTAAAAATTGAATATTGCTAGCTCGCTTTCCGCAAACCGCGGTTAACCGATAATTTACCGATGTGCACGGTTTTTCGCTTTCTCGTATTTTAGATGTTCTTAAATATCCGAATCATGACAAGAACTATCTAACGATAGCCGGTTTTATTGATAAATAAGTAAGTCGGTTTTCTTACCTTTTTTTAGATCTGGTTGCTTTTAAATACACTCGACTCGAAATGGTGATAAATTAATAATCATTACTCTAGTCCAAAAAGTTATTTCAGTAAGTCGGGTCTCGGATTATGTTTCCTAATATGTCAGAGATTATTCAAATTCAGTTCGTTGACCTTGTGTGAAATAATTAACAACCCTAATCATAACCCTAACAACCCTAATCATAATTAAAAAAATAATTAACGCGGTATTATACAAAAAATAATTAACGCGGTATTTGCGAAATATAACTTAGATGCTTAGTTAATATAGCGTAGCCTCAAATTAACTCCCATGCGGCTATTTTCCCTCGTCAACGAGTTTACGAGACGGTACGGTCTTGAAGAATTTGTTTTTTATAAGAAGGGTAATGGCCTGCTACTTAAAATTAATTTGACGTTATTTTTTGTAACATACGCTGGAAATGAGAGTGTATCAGTTAGTTTGTCTGGCTAGATGCTCATCATGATTCATGATGCATCACTACTTATTCAAATTCAAGTTTATGAAAAATAATTAATCCTAGATTTTTGTTAGCGACTAAAAACAGGCCTTGGCAAAGTCGACTTATATTTCGGCTTAGCTTAGCTTACCTAATATGAGTCAAATTTTAATTTTGCCTTAGCTTAACTAGCATAAGCCATTCTGAAACTACTTTGACTTGGCTTGGCTTAGCTTAGCTTACCTGAGACAAAAATGGTTTGGCTTAGCTTAGCTTGGCTTATCTAAGCTAAAAAATAGTTTGGTTTAGCTTATGTAAGCCAAGAAAAGCCATGGTTTATGTGAGCCGCGTTCCGAGCCCTGACTAAAGGTGCCAGATTTGCACTGCAAATCTAGTAAATCATATACAGACAAGTATTAGTGTTATTATTTTTTTATTGTTTCCAATATGTACAGTATAAACGGATTATCCTAGTCTGTGGTACAATTCAAAAACTCTTTCAGCCGGTTCGACCATCGCATCATTCGATTGACTTGGTGAAGTTTTAACTGTTGTGCTTTACATGACCCAATATATTTCTTCGACCAATTTGAGAACGCCGACATTATTTGTTGAACACCAATGCAAGGGCTATTTTCATCATAAAGGGTGTCTACGCCTTTATCACCTGGAAAAACCGTCCCACATCGGCCATAGCTCTTTTTCATTCGTCCCGCATTCTCCCGAATTTTCGAAATCCATCTTGCCTGAGATTTCAACTGGCCAAAGTGCTGACTGAGAAGATGATTAGAATACTCTACCAAATCGTCGAGGCGTTTTCGGGGTGCATTTGGCATTTTGTTTTCGGGTGTGGTTTTTTTACGCCCCAAATTTTGGTAATTTCTGGATTCAACCAAACAAACAAAAATTATCGATGTAATTTTCATCTCTAAGTAAATATTTTTTATATACGGTATGTCTTACTATCAAAATTTTCGAGTCTATTTTAAGGACAGTAAAATTATGCCGTTCATCAGTTTTTAACGTTTCGGAATTTTTGCGCCCTCCGTTGAAATTCGATGTTTTGACAAACTGCGCTTCTGGGGATTAGGAAGTAACAGTTTGCTATGGTCGCAAACGGAAGTGATATTTGGACTAAACTCAAAAAACGGCTCAAGCACATTTATTATTTTTTATATATTTTTATTGTAGGGTGTCTACGATATCAAGGCCAAATTTCATTCAAATAATTTTCATTCAAAATAAATGTCATTCAAATAATTTAAATAATAGGTTTTAAAATTATATATGAAAACATAAAAATGCATCAAATTTACAAGAGTTATTAGAAGATATTACCGTCCTTACTCTCAATACCGACGCGTTCAATACCATTGCTTCCAATACGGACGCTTTTTGTGAAAAAAAAAATGTGCCCAACACAGTCAAAAATAGACACTTCATCACAATTCACCCCAATACGGACGCTATTTTCGAGAATCAAAATCGTCCGTATTTGAAGTAAGGATTGTATAAACTTTCCATAAAAAATAGGGGGAGCTCGTATTGATAAATAAGAAATAACATTTTTATTATGCTGAGTTTGTGATCAATCAAATTTAGAAAAAATCGTAGGAAAATTTTTATACAATTAAGTTTTCCAGTTAATTACGTTAGTTGTAGTAATATTTTTACCACCCGATTTGTAGTTATTTTAAAATTTGAATGATTACGTTGAACACCCTAACATGGCCAATTTTTCATAAAATAATGATTTCATTTTGACAAGGGGATTATTTTAAATAGGGATTATGCGTCGACCGGTCAGAGTTCATGGTGCCGGTAGGGTCTGTGTTGAACATATAAGTTGAGACTTAAGAAAAATGTGCCTAATCTACTTAAACATTGTATCAAAAATAAGGGAATCTGCATTTCAAAAAAACAGCCGAGAATGTTCGTTAGATACAGTTGTTTACTTGAGCAGTTTTTCTTGACCTAGAATATGTCATTAAATGTACGATGGACCAATGTATACAGTACAGTTCAGGTGGACAACCGTGTCTGCTAGGGCTCAAAACTTGTACTGGTTATACTTTCAAATTGTATTTCCGAGTGTTTTTTTACCATTTGGGCTTGGCTTTTATCTTGACATAAAATGTACGATGCTTTAATGTTTCATTTTTATTCATTTGCTGCAGCACGGTGCAGCACGGCACGGTGCATAAAGATACTGCGTTCATTTTTAAATTATTTTTTATCTAACATTAGAGTGCACCCTGTGTAGTAAAACATTTTCAGACGTGTTCGATTGCAACGTGTTACAATTATTTGCTAATTTACGTGACGATTTGAACGAATTAGCTATGAATTGCTAGACCATAATAAATAATTTATTTATACTTTATACGTTAAAAGATCATTATGTGTTCAAAAGGTACTATTATCACTGGTTATGGCCAAATTAGCCATTATAGAGACGCCTCACTCAACATGAGGGACAAAACTTACAGTATGACAACAAACAACTCAAAACAAACAAAATTATTTGTAAATTGTGTTCGAATAATCAGCCTGAACGAAAATTACTTGAACGCGTTGTCGCGAAAAACAATAAACGTTTCGTCAAAATAGACAATTGAATCTACATG